>PVJD01013014.1:0-36287 GCA_004026545.1 Mormoops blainvillei | reverse complement strand
CTGGCCCTGGGGACTGGCTACAGGTCACTCCTCTCAAATGCACGACTGAAGTCCCCATCTTTGAGGACCCCCTATTTTTCAGGTGCTGGGTGAGGGTCAGCCCAGACCCCAGATCGCTGAGCCAAGGCTGTTGGCAGGAATAGTGAGGACCTGCCAGTGTGTCAGTGATCGTAAGATTTGCCAGGAAGTGGCCCTCATGGCTGGGCAGGGCTTTAACACCCTCCTCATGCTGTAGAAAACCCTGTCCTCTCCCCATCATAGTCTCCTTGATCCTTCCCAATGGCTTTATTTGCATCTCATGGGGCTTCTTGGAAGAGCTGGAAGGCTGGAATTAGGAGAGAATGGAGGTAGAACCGGGACAGGAGAGACCCCCAAGACTGTGGGCGCAAAATGCCAGGTAGGCAATAGCCCGGCTCCATCACCAGTGCCCTGGGCCCCGAGGCAGGCCCCTCACTATCCCTATAGGCTTCGGCTTCCACGCCAGTAAAGTGAGGAATCTGCTTATCATGCCAAAGCCTTCGCCTCTGCTCCTGGGGGCTGTGGCCTGTAATTTGTGCTGGGTAGGCTGGGTTGGCATCTCTGAGAGGCCAATGGAGTAGAGGGACAAGGCTGGCACAGGACTAGTGTCACCGGGCTGCACACCCAAATCCTCAGCTGTGTGTGCATGTGTCTGTCTGTCTATGTGCGTAAAGACTTTTTATCCAGTGTCCTCTGTGCCCACCCTCAAACGCAATGAAAGAGTGCCTCACCCCACACCCCTGAAAATCTTCCCTGGATGCATCAAACAGAGAACCTCTAGTGGGAAAAACCGCAGATCAGCGTGAAATGTGATCTCCTTGTTTAACTGACGGTTACTGGAATTATGAGGGGCTGCCAGCAGCAAGCAGCCTTCCTTGGCCTTTGCCATGGAAAGTTCGTTACGAAATTTTAAACCACCTTCTCAAAGCCCAAAAGAAGACAGGTAAACGTTCCCCAGCCTGAGGCAAAGCATGCTAATCACGTGACATGGGCAGGCTGGCCTTAGGGTCCTCCGGGACCTGAAGAACCTCCTCCCTCAAGCCGTGGCCCACTGGCCCCACCTGTCTGCCCCCGGGAGTACTCCACAGGACGGTAAACGCTCTCCTTAGGATATTCCTGGAGGGTCCCTATCACTCCCGCCTCCTACGGATCCTGAACCTTTTAAACTCAGCAGGGGTGTCCAACCTGTGGCCCCCGGGGCCAAATGCCGCTCAGGATGGCTATGAATGCCGCCCAACACAAAATTCTAAATTTACTTAAAACCTTTTTTTTGCTCACCAGTTTTCATTGGTGTTCGTATGTTTAATGTGTGGCCTGAGACAACTCTTCTTCCTGTGTGGCCCAGAGACGCCAAAAGGTTGGACACAGCTGTAAGCATCTGAATCCTCTTGCCAGATAATGCGGTGAGGCCATTCTTGGGATCCGAGAACTTACACACGAGGAGAGCAATGACAGGGCTGAGGACGTCCTGGTGTGTGAATCTAATGAGAGTCGGCATGTCCGCAAAGTCCCAACAGGAGCGAGTGGAGCAGCGGTGATACAGCTGAGCTATGTCTGGAATAACTTAATTTGCTAGAAGAAGAGCCATAGCCTAGTTTTCTCCTCAGTCCCCATGTCCCACCCTTCCCCGATGGCCCAGCTCCTCTCACGACCAGGCTCTGGGTTCTGGACACTGAGCCAGGACTGGCACCCAACTGCTTCCATGCCGGAGGCTGGCCCTGCCCCAGCATGGCCTGGGGTCTTTTGAGTGTCAGGTGACCTCCAGATCCTTGACTCACCCAGGAAAGATTTCAAGGACGAATCAGAGTGATAATAAAGCAAGTTTTATTCAGGTAAAGAAAAAGAAAGAGGTCAGGGCGCGGGCACCGCTGTGAAAGAAGCGAAAAGTACGTGTCCTTCCGAGTGGACGAGGGCCAGCTCCAGTGAGCTGCTCTTGGGGTCAGTTAGTTCTTGGGGTTTTATGTGGAGTCAGTTAGTTCTTGGGGCCGTCTCCAGGCTTGGTGGCACCAAATTCTGACTCGGCCTTCTGGTTGGGAGGGGCCTTGTTGTGGCTTCCAGGACCACCGCCCACCTCTGGGGTTACCTGCCAGGAACTGTTTCCCAGATCATGCCCGGAGGCGGGGGCCGTGTGAGAGGGTGCGAGCGCCTACTTCCTTTCCCCACTTGCCAGGACTTTCCCCTGACTTCTTTCTATCCTACCTGAGGGCCACGGTGGCCTGCTATCATCTCAGAGGTGTCCGTCCACCCGGCGCTGGCTGTCACAGAGACGAGAGTTTAGGGGCTCCCTCCGTGGGCTGTCCGCGCCGTGCCGAGTCCAGTGTGGACTGCCCCGGAACAGGGCACAGATGCAGGAAGCAGAGGCTTCCCATTCTCCTCCTGCAGCTCTAGTGCTGGCAGCGCCCCCGGAGTCTGCCCTCGACGCTGTGCTTTCCCCTCAGAGCTGTTGTGAAGTTTTGTTTTGTTTTGTTTCACTGCCCTGGGATTTACTGTCAATCATCAGTCAGAGAGGTTAAGGTAAACCTTCAAACCTCAGGAAACGTCTCTGAGTCATCTCAGATCTCAAAACCTCTATTCAGGTAATTCTCTGAAATGTCGCTTCCTGCCAAGCCCATGAAAAGGCCCAAATCCTGGGCTAATAGTGGACCCTGTTTTCTGAGGCCAGTTTTCCTATAATACAGCCCTTTCTAACATACATGTCCCAACAAGCCCAGCAAAGCTTCTACAAGTGGAGCTGTGAACCCCGTTAACATGGGGGCAGCTCCCTCCTGGAGACTCAGTTCGACGGCACCGATGGGCGGCCCATGCACCCCTCACGCTGGAGGGGGAACACGTCTGCCTGTTGCCTTTAACACCCAGTGGCTCCTCCCTTCCGGTTCCAGGCGCTCAGGAGCCGCTGGCTTCAGCGCAGGCCCGGCCAAGCCCAAGAACCACCGCACCCACAGCCAGTCCCCGCAATGGCACAAACCGGCATCGGGAAGCCCCGGTCACAAAGACACAAGTCTCCTCAGGGGGTGGGCCCCAGGCTCCCGAGGAGCGTGCGCTTTGCCAAGAAGCACAACAAGAAGGGCCTGAACGGCGCCGTCCAGCAACGCCAAGGCCATGAGTGCGTGCGCCCTGGCTGTCGGGACCTTGTAAAGCCCAAGGAGGTCAAGCTCGAGATCCCAGAGGGCAGCAGCCGCAAGTGCAATGGACTTACATACATCACTCACCCCAAGCTTGGCGATTGCGCTCATATCGCTGTGGACGGTGAGCTAATTATTCATGAGAAGGAAACAACAGGAATGAGACGAGGAGCTTAATAAACTGGGGAGCATAAGCCTGTCCGCTTCCCCGGGAAGCTACAGCTTCACACTCTCCAGAGGGCTATGGCATTTCTCCGCCAAGGGGGTAGCACTCCTCCCTTTCCCCCTCCGGTACCAGGTTGCTGAGGGGAGCAAGGGGAGGTGCCTGACCATAGAGGCCTGTCAGTCTAACAAGAGGGTGGGCCTATCGAAAGCTTGGGACGTTGATTGGTTATTTTGAAAAAGCTCCTGGTTCTTCCCAAGCCCAAGATAGTGTAAAGCCAGCTTCACAAAGAAATGCGCGCGCGCGCTCTCTCGCTCTCCCCCTCGCTCTCCCTCTCACTCTCACTCTCTCCCCACCCTCTCCATGACCAGCACTCGCTCCGTGCGTTCGCACGTTCTCTCTCACCCGGCAGCATGCTGCCATGGGGGTCTAGCCGCTACTGGGGCGGCACCAGATGGTGCGGGCTCCCAAGGACTAAGCTTTAATATGAAGCAAAAACTCTGGACACTGGCCTATGTTTTGGCCTTGCTGAGGACACAGCTGGACTTCTTCCATGGTGAGATGGCCAGAGATGGGACATCGAGAACCCAGGAAGGACACTCTTGATTTTTCATCAAGCACCCAAATAAACCTTACGACACCTCCCGTATGGGTCCTGGAATGCTTTCCTTGCAATCTCACAGAAAAGTCTGATTTCCACGGACAACATTCGTGCCCGTATCACCAACGGTCTCAGGTTCTGCCAGTCAAAGCCCAAGGCCAAGGCTCAGGCAGATTCCCAGGCTGCAGCTCCAGCTCCGGCTCCAGCTCAGACACCCATGAAGTTTCTAGAATAGAGGCGTCTGTCTGCCAGTGTGAAGACGGAAGGACTGGTACGGCCCCTGGGCTGCTGTCTGCATGGGGCTGATGTCCTCCTATGGTATTTGTACAAGAAAATCTGAGGCAGGATCTGTCAAAAAAAAAACAAACCAAAACACAACTAGGGCCTCTCGGGGTGGTTCAGAAGCTGAAGATGCCCTCATCTGAGCAAACACCCTGAACAACACCAAAGAGAGAAAAACCCCACGGGCCACACCAGGCAGACGAGGCATGGACTCGGAATCCTCCCTGACCCAGGTCCCCTCGCCTGCTGTCTCATTGAGGGGTGTCCTGGGAAGAACCCTGTTCTGGAGAAAGGGGGAAGGAGGCGGGTCCTGCCCCAGGGGTGCTGGCAGGGGGCCTCTTTCCTCCTCAGTGGGGTTAGCTCGGCGGGAGCGCTCTCACACTTACTCAGTTTCGAACACCACTCTTTCACTCTGAGGCCATGGGACAGGTGTGCCAGTCAGCCGCCAAACGTGTACGTGGACCCCTGGCCCAGGAGTCCAGCCGATTTTGCACTCTCTCATGGGAATAGAAGAGAGGACCATAAGTGTCAACTGGCAGGCTGTGTGGCAACTCCCATTGAGCCAGGCACCCATGAGCAAGTGTGCCGTTTATCTAACGAAGGTCTGAGTGGTCGCGTTCATTTCAATTACCTGATGCTGGGGCGAAAATGGAGATGAGAGTTTGCCTGCGAATTGAGGAGCAAGTGGAGGTAGCTATTTTCACACAGCCTTGATGGGCTCTGATGCAGCAGTTAGGGAAGGAGGCACAGGGTCAGAGGTCAGCACGGCCTGTGTGTTGGGCCCAGGCAGGGTTGTAGGTCACGTGGAGCCTTAGATGTGCAGATTCTGTGCGTGGGCTCAAAGTGGGCTCTGCACCTTTAGGGACCCAGAGCAGACGGGGTAACGGATAGGCCCCTCTAGGGAAAAGAGCAGAGGACACTGACCAAGGACAGTTGGCCAGCCAGATGCTAGGCCCCCTGGGCACCTGAGCAGATGAGGACGCACTGATGAGTGCAGTGAGCCCATTGCTGGTTCCGGGGTTGGGACAAGTGAGTGAAGAGGGGACTCAGATGGAGCTCTGAGTGACAGAAGGGGCAGGAGGCACACTGAGCATCTCCAAAACTGTGGGCAGGCGGCAGCTCATCAGTGCCCCTGTGGCCCATGACAGTGTCCACCAAGCATCTCCATGGCTGGGTTCCTTAGGAGAGTGAAGACGGTCATGCAGGAGATGCAAAGGCCCTGGGGCACAGTGTTTGGAGAAGATGGGTTGGAGGCAAAGGCAATCTCCTCAGTGCTTAAGGGACCAAGGGGCCAGATGGTGTGGCTTTGCATGTGCAGAAGCAGTTCCTTGGAGCTGGGCCTTGGCAGGAGAGGCAGATTCGGAGAAAGGGCTTTTCGAGGAAGGGAGCCCCTGGGAGCAAAATCCGCAGGCTGGCCCTGGCAGGTAAAGGGACCAGCCGGTGGCCACAGCTTAGACCATGGCGTGAACACCCCCCATGGTCCTTGGGTGTGGACGACACTGACGCATCTGCTCAGAAGTCCCAGGTCCCAGAAAACAGCCAGCCAAGGGGTCCCCACATGGCATAACTTCGAGTACATCTGTTTGTGTTTGTTTGGGGATTGGGAAAAGCCGGTACTAGGTGTGCTTAACCATCTCCTGGAATTTTCAGAATTTTGTGGCTTGGTCTACCCCATCAGTAAAACTCTACATGTTAGTGAAACTGTATCTTAAACATGAACTCATTGGTTTTGGCATTTATTGTTAATTGCATTTTCCCAGAAATGGCAGCAGAAGTATTGTTAATGTCCCTGAATTTACATCAAGCTAAACACCTGTTCCTCTTAAGCTAAACTCCAGCAAATTTAAGGCAGCTCATAGATTAGATCTGGAAGTAAAATGCTTTTTGCTCTTTGCACAACTTAGTGGTTTCAAAACAGACCTCAGAATGGCACGTCGCAACTGAGGCCTGTCTATCACATCCACAGTCAGCCGTGAATTGGTACCAGACGATTAAGCCAAGTTTTTGTTTTGGTGGGAAAGGTCGCAGCTTTGTCAAGTGGCAAGTGACACTGCTTCTCGGGGCACCGAGTGCAGCGCGGGGACCAGGGATGCTAATGCTCATGTGCGGTCGCAAGCAGCCTCCCCGTGAGCCGGCCCGGGAGGACCTGGGCACGTCCAGTCCCTCCCGGGGGCTCCTCTGGGGGCTCCCCGCGTGAGGGTCTGAGGATCTGAGCCTAGGGACTGGGTCCCTGTCAGGTCAGGAAGGACTGCAACTGCATGTGGTTTGGGAGGCAAGCTGCCGACCCCCAGCACTCCCTCTCTTCTCATCCCAGGCTCCTCAGCCCACCCCCAGCCCCAAAAGGGATTGTTTTTGCTGATGACAGAGGAGTTTCTTGGTGATGTGCAGTAGCCTGTGTCCTGCAGCCCCTCCAGTAAATCTGGGGGCTGTAGGGGACTCCTGGGGTTCAGGGCTGCCCCAGTGAGGGAACTGCCAACACCCTGGGGGCTGTTGGGGGTGGGGTCTGCACGGAGGCCCAGAGAGCCCCCCATCCAGCCCACTCCCCCACTTCTGCTTGCATATAAAGCTCTCCTGAGAGCACAGAAGGGCCCCAGGGGCAGTGTGTGCTCCTTTACCGGTCAGAGCCCTGGCACGAGATTGGGCCTTTCCTGAGGCTGCGCTGTGGTCCAGTTCACCCTCAAGCCTCCCCACCTGGGCTGCCTTTCCAGTCCCTGCCTGTCATCTGTGCAGGGCCGTGCCCACCAGCAGTGGCAGAACAAGAGAACAGAAACGTCCATCGTCCTCCACGCCAGAGGCAGCTCCAAGGCACTGTGTGTGCCCGCCAGAGGAGGCTGGAAGGAGTCACTTCTATACAACCTAGTGTCCGGCACGGCAGCAGCCTGCCTACGGCACGCCACACTGCCACCGCCGCCCTAGCCAGGCCATGCAGACTTCACTCCGTAGGGCTCCTGTGGCAGGTTTGGGGTGCCCCCACTGGGTGAAGTGGAGTCCGCGGCCCCTGGCCAGCCCAGGGCGGCACGGGCATCAGCGACCATGGCTATGGCACCACACTCTGAGGCTGCCCCACTGCGCCCACATCTCCCACGTGGTTCCCCCACCCCCAGGAGCTGACACAATGGGTAACATGGGCCCCTGGTCCCCCCTACAGTTCCAGACCTCGGTCACTGTGGCTCAGGGTGGCCGGGATTGTCCCCTTCTCTGTGCAGGGCTGAAGCTACTCTCTGAGCCCACCTGCTGCCTCTCTCCCCCAAGGATTCCATAGTCGGTCAACAGACATTTAATGAGCACCTTCTACGTGCAGGTGCTTGGGCCGGGTTCTGGGGCTGCCACTACAGCAAGTCAAGAGCCCAGCCCCAGGGGGGGCGCTTCCGGCCCAACAGTGCGGCCTGACAGTCAGCAGTGGGCGAATAGGGAGGCTGGGCCGCGTGCAGCGACGGAGAAACCGGGGCGGTGCACGAGGGGGCTCTTCGGGCAGGGGTCGGCATGCTGGAGAGGGGGCCAAAGGACTTGATGCCGGAACGGCGGGGGGAGAGAAGGAAGGAGAGGCAGGCAGACACTGCCGCTTCCCGGTCACCCTCAGCGCCCTCCCTTCCTGGCGCGAGGCGTCTCCAGCCTCCCCTCGCCTGCCTCCAGCTGCTTCCCGCATCCAGGACCTGGGCCACCAGGGGCCTTTAGCACATGGCCCGTCTCACTCTCGGAATCTGAGCTTCCCTCGGCCTGGGTGGCGTCTCCCACCTTGACCACACTGTACAAACCCCCTGCCCCTGGCTCCTTGGAGCCCCCAGCCCTCCGCCTGCCTGGGGCCGGAAGCTTCGCCGGCCACAGAGTGAAGATGGTCCCTTCGAGGTAACATCTGGCAGGGGCACGCGTGGCTGATGGAACACTCACAATGTCTCCCTTGCTCCCCTTTGTTTTGCAATAGAAAGTGTTCCTTTGATGGACATTTAATTCCAGAGGCTGCTACCTGCTTCCTATCTCTCTTTACTCAAAAAATTAAATGCGGATGTGCCTGTGCTGTTGCTATAATAATCTCCCTCGGCCTAGGGGGAGTGTGGCTGGAATTGGGAGAACATTAGAATCTTCAAAGAGGGACAATTATTGAGGGAACTAGATTAATGAGGTGTCATAACAACTTAGCCAGATCTGCGGCTGACCTTTCTCATGGAGAACGGGCTTGATGAATGTAGTTCATTACCAAGTTCTGACATGAAAATAGGATCCCACTCTGGGCCCCTCAGCAGGCTGATCAATATTTTATCTGCCAGAGCAGGCCTGCTCTGGCAGCAGGAAGAGCCCCGCACACCATGCTGGCGGGAAGTCCGAGGCCGCTGCCAGGGGCTGGCCGGGCCGGCACTGCGGCGTGGAGGGCACCCAGGCCGGCGGGAGGGTGGCCGGGCCCTTGCAAGGGCCTGTCGGGATGCTCGCCAGCGTCGGGCTGACCGGGACATGAGCCTCCCTCCGTGAGAGGCCCTGTACAGGAACGTCCATGAGCTGTGGGAGGAGAGGGAGGACATTTTCTGTTTTCTACAAATGCTGATATAGTGGCCACCTGTGCCAGGTGCGGGGCACTAGGGAAGGGGACAAAGACACGTGAGTCGCGCTCCGGCTCCTTGGGACTCTTTATCAAGAGAAGCCCTGAGGCCCGGCTGACCGCTTGGACTTGGCAAAATCCTCTTACATTTCCTTTAATGCGGCGATTTTCAACCAGTGTGCCACAAGAAGTTTTAAAACATGCAATACCCGGCTATTTAATCAGGGGCACTGACCTCTTTTCCCTGAGACTGTCAAATAAAAACATGACAACAGCCAACACAACCATAGCCATCCAGTGTGAATGAATGAAAATCATACCTATTTTTTTGGTCAGATCAACAAAACATATATATTTTTGGGTGTGCCACCGCAGAATTGTAGTAATTAGTTTATGTGTGCAATGGGGTGAAAAAGGCTGAAAATCGCTGCTTTAATGTCATGACCCTGTAAAGGTGGAAAGGGGCAATTTTTGCCCCATTTTAAGGTAGGAACTGGAGGCAGGACGGGCACCTGCAACCCCTGCTGCCCGGCGCGCCGCTGCCCATGCCTCCTTCTCCCCCGCACTCCCTCATCCTGTGGTGCCGTCCTGAATGCCCCTCCCCCTCCGGCTCCCCGTCCTCGGGTCCCTGGGTGCTCGGGACCAGAAGCTCCGTGGTCTCCCCAGCAGGCCACCCAGCGTCTTGTGGCCCAGAGTTTACGTTAACGCCCTGTGGGAGGAGCAGGGCCGGTGCGGGCTCCTGCAGGGGCAAGACCAAGGGCTCAGGGAGCTGACTCTGGAGCCTGTGGGCCAATGTCTAGACGTGTGCACACCTCCCTGGCCAGGAGGCCCGTGCCAGACAATTGCCAGAGTAGAGAAGCCAGGAGCCTGTGAACTCACAGTGAATTGTAGGAATGTGATAGGAGGGGTGGGACTGGGGGGTACATGCTGCAGCCCACCTGGCAGGACCCACCTCGGTGGTTCCCTGATCCTGCCAGTGTGGGAGATGCTATCTAGCCGTAGACCCCTGGCCCAGGGCAGCAGGCAGCTCAGGGAAGGGCTGTGCTCCACCAAGAGCTGTGAGGGGAGGTTAGAAGGGTTGGGGCAACCAGGGAGAATGAGGTGTCTCTGCCCGTCTTCGCTGTCCTGGCTCATCCTTCAGGTGGCCCTGCTGCGGTGTGTTCTTAGGAGTCTAATCGTCCACTAGCATTTCTGAGTCAAGCCCCATTCATTTACCAGGGCCGGATTTCACCTTGCTGGGGGCAAGGGGGCAAGATCTGGACAAAACTATCCTTCTCCTTTGCCAAAGCTGACCTTTATCCCGGCCTTGGAAGAAGAAAACCCCAGGAGGGTTTTTCCACACACAAAAAAAAAAGATGTTTTACCACACCTTCCCTGGGCAGGAGTGGTTTCGTAGCAGGACAAGGCCCCTCTTTTCCACGTCATGCAGCCACACACACTTGAGAACTGTGTTGCCGGCTGGTAGCCCTAAGCGGTCCGCCCCAGACACGGCCATCCTACCAAACCAGAGAGGGTGTCAGCACAGGGGAGTGGGGGGGTGCGTGGGGGGTGGGGAGGGGGAGCCATCCCTGTCAGAGCACGGAGTTTCCAGGGAACAAATAGATGTGATTATATTGAACACAGCAATTGATTTTTCTTCTAAATAAACACACAGGAGGAAATGGTAACAGGCATCTGTTTTTGACAAGAATCAATTGACCCCAAATTGGAAGAAAATCTAGAAACAAAAACGAGCACAGGAGAAAGCGGCTGGGCCACGCAGGGTTGTCTAGGGAGAGAGGAACAGACAGGTTTCCCTGTCAGCTTGTCCGCCACCAAACAGCTTCCTTATTTGTTTGTTACTCTTCAGCAAACGTGGTCCTAATGATGATAGGGAGAGAACAGCCATATTTGATGAGTGCTCACTCTGCGCCAAGCCCATGCAAAGCCCTTGATGTGCGTATCTTATTTAATCCTCCTAAGGCCCTGTGTGGGAGACCGTGTTCACCCCACTTCGCAAGGCCAGGCCGCAGAGGCACCGGGTCGGGGGTGCACGTTCAGGCAGCAGCAGAGCCGGGACTCAGACCCAGGGGACTGGCGCCTGTGCTCGTGAGCCCTGCCTCACAGTGACTCTCCTAACCTGAGCCACTACCTGGTGCCCCCGACTGGCCTCGGAATTAAGGGGAAGAGCGAGCGCCAGGCCACGGCCAGTCTGTTCCCAGCAGCACATTGGCCTCCCCCCTGGAGTGGACGGTGAGGATCCCGCCAGGCCTCAGCAAAACCAGACGCAGGAAGCCCTCTGCCCCAGGGAGGCGGGACGCGGGGCTGCAGAGGCTCGCCTGCTCTGCCAGCAGCCCTGCAGCCTCGACCTGCAGGCTGCGCCTCCTACGGGGCTTCTGCTAGTGGCCCACCACCAGGAAGACCACCCGTGTCAGGTCGCAGAGCACCCCAGGCCCCGTTCGCCAAAATGCCGTGTGGTCCGGACGCCGTGCAGTAAGCAAACCCGTGATAAAAGCCCGCGAGCGACGGGCTCGGCGTTCGCTCTCTAAAGCTTCCTCTTGTTTCCTGGTCGTAGACGTGCGCGCACGATTGTTTTGAAGTAACGCAGCTCTGGGAGCGTACCTAATTAACCTAAGCGGGGCTTATTAGTCCTGTTAACTAACGTTCCGGAATCTATGAGGCCAAGTGTTCAAAAGCAGCCTTTAAGGTGGGATTAAGGCAAAGATGAGCATTACAAAGTGGAACTGGGGCCGGCTTTCCTGAAGCCGCTGTGGGGCTGCGGCTGTGGGCTCCCCTGGACGGACTCGCCCGTTTCCTCTGGCACTGGCTCATACCTGGCACGTACTAGGTGCTCAGTGAATCTCTGTGGGACGGACAAGCAGGCTCTGTCCAGCACTTGCATCTCACACAGCACATATTCAGCGCTCAGTGAATATTTATGGGATGGATAGGTGGGCGATAGATGAACAGATCGCGTCTACTCCAGTGGCACCCATGCTGCACACAGTAAATGCCCAGAAACTCTTTACCAGTGGAGCGGATGCCCGTCCTCACAACACTCCAGGGAGGAGCCTCGCTGCAGTAACCGCTTCTCCTCTCTTCCAGGCGACCCGTGCACCATGGCCGACTATGCCCGCCTGAAGAACGTCCTTCTGGCGCTTCAGGCCCGCCTGCAGCCGCACCAGCAAGGGGACAGCAGAGGGGACCCGGCCTCCCAGAAGCGCCTCTTGGTGGAATCCCTGTTTAAGGACTTAGACGAAGATGGCGACGGCCTCCTGAGCAGCTCCGAGCTGGCCCAGGTGAGTACGGTGTCCCACAACAATAAAACTAAGGAGGAACCCCTTCTCCATTTAGCGTGTGAATGGAGAAAACCAGGAGACTGACATGGCTGTCTCTGTACCCAGGCGCCTAGGGGGCCCCCTCCTGCGAGAGAAACCGGTCCCCCGGGGGCCAGGGGGCTTGTGTCCGAGGCCCCGAGACTCCCTCACAAGCAAAACGGTGTCAGTGCCTTCTTCCGCCCAGCCACCTCCAGCCAACATTTACAAACGAGCTTCGAAGGACTCGCGGCCAGCCGGCAAAACTCGCGCTTCAGAGGGGCTGGTCTCTGATGTCGCCATTAGGAAATAAGTCTTCTCTTCCTTGAGCCTTTCCCTTTCCTCAGCAGGAGGGTTAAAAGGACGCAGGCTCAGTTTCCCCAAACACCACTGGAGCTGCAGCCTGGGAGTCCCCCAGTCCTGCCCCCCAGGGTCACCCTGCTCTTTCGTACCTGGATATCCACAACCCAAGCCCTAGCCTGCTTGCTTTCAGGGAGCCCTGTGTCCACCCCTAAGCGCTGCCCTTCATTTGGGAAAACACTTAGATCGGGCCTGTGGTTTCCTCCCCACCCCCGCAAAGTCAGTGCTCGGTCCGTCTGTCCAGCTACAGGGAAATGCAAGGGCAGTTAGTGCCTAAGGCAGAGAAAAGTGAGGGAGCAGTAACCAGGGCCCAGCCATTGCCAGACGTGGGGAGGAGCTGCGGGTGCCAGTGGCAGGAAGGCGGGCTGGGCGGCCGGAAAGCCCCGCCTTCCTGCCCCGGCTCCACTGGGTCACCTCACGCCTGGGGCCCGCGGGCCACATCAGGCAGGCGCCAAGATACACACGGGAGGCAGGGTCAGCCTCCCCGGGCAGGGTGGTAGGCGAGGGAAGCTCATCTGCAGAGACCACAGAGGCCCACCCACTGTAGAGAAACCCTTCACATGGCTCCGTGACCTCATCGTAGCTGTAGCCCGGTCACCAGGAAGGACGGGGCTGGGCCAAGCCCTAGCCCAGGCTGAGCACCCCTGTGCGCGGGGCAGTAAGCCAGGCGCTTTCCCCATGGGGTACGAACGCAGAGGAGTCCCTGACTGTGCGGCACAGCAGCCGAGGACGCCGGCTCCCCTTGGAGGCCAGGCTGCCCGCTTCCGAGGGCCGCCAGCAGCAGTTCCCAGCTAGCGGGTCTGAGGAGACACCCCACCTCTCTGTGCCTGTGCTTCTTGTCTGTGACCATCACAGGGTCATCAGGA
Organism: Mormoops blainvillei; assembly: GCA_004026545.1. NCBI lineage: Eukaryota > Metazoa > Chordata > Mammalia > Chiroptera > Mormoopidae > Mormoops > Mormoops blainvillei. The sequence continues at coordinate 23,051 of PVJD01013014.1, read as the reverse complement.
GGCTTAAACGACTGGGACGTGTGAGTACCGAGCACAGAGCTGGGCACGGGGTGTGCTCCCAGTGTGTCACAGTGGTCAGCATCGATGCCGTCACCTCCTCTTGATTACCATTACATCCTCTTGCACTCTCAGCCACCCTCGCTGTGAGATGGGCACGGCTGTAACTGCCGTTTCTCAGGCGTTTGCCCAGGAGAAACACCAGGGCTCTGGGAAATCGAGCGGCTGGCCTGAGTATACACCGCCCAGGATACCATGGAGCTGAGCTGAACCCCAGGGGGGCTGCTTTGCAAGCACCCTGCTCTCCTCACAGCAGGGGTCTCTGCGGGGCTCTGCAGGGCACCAAGAAGTTCTACCTGGCCCTCTCTAGGTCTGGGGGCCAGCAGGTGCCCACAAAACCTGAGTATGGAACAGCCACCCCGAAGCCCTGCCATGCAGAGCCCCCTCTCACAGCCCCCTGCCCTGACCGGTCCAGAGTCTGCTTCCAGGGTGTGCGCATTGGGAACCACAGACCCAAAGGCACAGGCAGACCCCACTCTGCTCACCTGCACCTGGGCGAGTCCACGCAGGGCCCGCCTCCAGGGGGCCTGCTGCCCGCAGCCCCCAGCACACGTAGTCTCAGCCACCCCGGCCAGCACACCACCACCTCCTTCAGCACTAGCCCCCTTCCACTACGGCAAAGACCCCGGGGGGCAGGGCCAGCAACCCGCAGGTGACCCAAGCTGCACAGGGCAAAGCCCAGGGCAGGAAGGACCACCTGGCGATTCCCCAGGCTACAGGCCGCGCAGGGAGCGCCTGCGGCAGCGGCTCTGCCCACCCTGGACACAGGCGCTGCGGGCCCCGGGCTCCCAGCGTGCATGGCTCCCAGGTGGCCGCCGAGTAAACAGAAGCTCCTGGTTGTGTTGCTCTAACCTGACAGGCATGTGCCCCGAGGCACCTGGAGCCATTAACAAGCATGGTAATTGGACTATGATTTCCTCTTTAAAATTTAATGTATTTAATTTAAAGTCCATTTCATAAATCTGCCAAGCAGAGCCCAGCTAAAGGGGGCCTTGCCTTGACACGGAATTAAAGGCGTCGCAGAAAAACTTGTCGGTCTTATGAAAAGTTAATCAATTTCCAATGCAGAAACAGACAGAGGGAAATTTTCATCTCTGAGAGATTGATTTCGGGCGTTACGGTTGATCTCCCTTTTATCGACCACTCTTACTTGCTGGGTGAAAGGTCACTTCTTTTTTTTTACTTTATCACGTTAAATTGCCTTTAATATAGCAGGCCACGCTGAGACTGTTAAATAAAGAGAAAATGCGTCTGTCCCCCTCTCCCCTCCCTAAAAATAAAATCCTTTCCTTCCTCTGAGATTCCCTTGTGAGCATTTTTCCTGTAAGACACTCCGGCCCCGGCTCCAGATGAGTGAGGGTGCCTGGAATTGCTACCTTTTGTCACCTTTTGGCATGTGGCTGCCCATGCAGGGGAGTCCTCTGTGCCCAGCAGCCCCAGGACAGAGGCTTGTGTCCCTGGTAAGACAAGACCATGTAGACGTAGGGCACAGGCCTAGGTCAGTAGCATGGCAGTTGCCCCTTTCTGGGTGTGCTGTGGCTAGGAGGGGCAGCCTCGAGATTGGTGAGAGCTGTGGGAGTGAGGGAAGAAGGTATTAACGCAGCTAGGACCTGCCAGGAGTCCCACGGCTGCAAGCCAGGGGCCCTCGATTCAGCCACTCTTTGTAATATTTGCTGAGTTTGTTTGATCGGGCCCCTTCTGTCTCCCCCCAAATAGCATGAAGGGGTAGATCAGGTGGCCTCGAGGATCCTTCTGACCTCAGACTGCCTGGGGTCTGTCTGCCCAGATGGGGAGAAGACACACCTGAATACTAACCCTGACCCTGTCCCAGCTGCTGTGTGACCTTAGGAACGTCCCCTCCCCGTTCCGGGCCTCAGTTTTCTCATCTAGGAAATGGGACAGTCAGACAAGACAAAACCAAAGTGCCTCGGAGGCTCCCCATGGCCCACTCAGCTGTCCCTGGCGCCCTCACCCCGATGCGGACTGAGCCGTGTCCCGGCAAAGCCCACCGCTCTGAGCTCACGCGCCACTCCGGCCTTGTTTCCTCCCTCGCCTGCAGCACACGCTGAAGGGGCAGGACCTGGAGGAGGACTTCCTGGGGTGCTCGCCAAGTGACCTCCTTCGATTTGATGACTACAACAGTGACAGCTGGCTGACCCTCCGAGAGTTCTACACGGCCTTCCGTAAGTCAGGCCCCGGCCGGGCCGGGCGGGCACACGGGCAGTGCCGGCAGGCACGCCTGCACCGCAGTGCGTCAGGGCCTGGTGTCCAGCCTCGGTTGTCTCCGAGGCTGGTTTGTATTATAGATGGCAGCAGCCGGATTTGTTTTGCAACAAGACCGACCTTGAAAAGGGCAAAGGAGGGCGGCTGGGAGAGAGAGCGCCTGGTCTGCTCCTTTCGGATGCCTTCTTGCCGTTACCTGAGGGGCACAGGACTGTGACTTCAGTGTGTCTGGGATGCACTGCTGGACATCCCGGGGGTGGGGGGTGGGTGCCTGCACATGGAGGGAGCAGACTTTAGGGCTGTCCCCAGGCTGTGAGCCAGCCCCCAGGAGGAAGTTTCTGCAGGAGAGTTCTAGAGGCTGGGCAGGAGAGGGCGCTTCAACAGAGAGCTCACAGAGGTCCGCAGTGAAGAGAGGACAGGGCGGTGCTGGGGCTGTTTTCGGCCCCAAAGAGATGAAGCCTCTTTGTATCAGACAGTACTGCAGCTCTGCTTAAAGCAGGTAGTATGTGCATCGGTGTGAGTTGTCCTTGAACTTGACCTTCAGGCCCTGGAATTTGAGAAGTAGGTTTGAGACTCCCAAGGGGCACTGAGACTCCCAAGGGAGCCTCCACGCCATAGATCCTGACTTTCTCCTCCCCCACTCCCACCCTCTACCTGGAGTCCCACCTTTCAGAAAGGCAATGGTGCGGCTTGTTGGCATCTCCTTGTGCGGTTGTTATTCCAAACATTCTCGAGGCCTGAGAAGGAGTCCTTGGCAAGAAGGGCTCTTGTGGCGGACGGAGGAGGTGCTTGTATGATTCTTCCCTGTGGGAAAGGCCCATGAGCTTGATGCAGGGGTGCCTTCCCAGTTCACAGCATTTGTATCGCCAAGGACAGAAGTCCCGCCGCCAAGTACAGGGCCATGCTTGCTCTGCGTGATGAGGTACGGGACATGGCTCCCCAGCATCCTCCTCGCCGCCCCCTGTTAACACTCAGGTCTGCCTCTAGTAGTTCAGAATAAGGTGTGAATGACTGATAGGTGCAACCTGCTGTGGAAAGCGTTTGCTTGATGGGTCGAACTTATTCCCTGAAATAAATCTCTAAATTTTAGAATGTATGGAAGTATCACCAGCTCCCTAGACCTAGTTCTTGGGAACCCATTGTTACATTTTCAGGAATTTGGAAGGCAAACAAACAGTAGGTAGTTTTTAATCATAATCATCCGTCGTGGGTGTATTTACACCACAGAAATTTGCACCACACAAATGGTAGGAAAAGGAGGTGCGGTCGGGGGGGCCTTTTCCTCGGGAGAGCCGGTTGTCATGCATTGACACGCACATCACACCTGACCAAGTCCACCTCCTGCAATACCCACTCCATCCACCTTCCCCAAACCGAGACCTTCTGATGATTTGAATCCCTGTTGAGTGTGGACAAAAAGTGAGTGGGGTGGTCAGGGCAGGTGACAGGGAGACGAGCCTGCCACGACAGGAAGGCAGCCTTAAGTGTTCTGGGGACACTTCTGAGACATCCCCAGCAGGCCCCTCGGCAAATGGAACTATGAAGGAAAAAACGGCAGTGCGTTTTAAGAGCCGGGGACCAAGGCTGGACTTTAAGACTTGAGGGCTGCACCAGGCACAATGGCCTCATGAAGCCAAGAACGGCGCTGCTCAGGCACTGTCCTGGTGCCAGTGCTACGGCAGCCTTGGCTCAGTGAGCCCTGGTCCTGGGAGCCAGACCGGGGTCCAACAGGGAGCCATTGGTGTTACCCTCAAGGGGACGGAAGCAGCCCCACTGCCCCGGCGAGAGAGGGAAGGCCTCGCGGCCTCCCTACTGAGCATGCACCACCAGCCAGCCCCGGGGGTGCGGGGGGCTCCACCTCGCCTCCGGCCACACCCACGTCTCACGCAGAGCGCTGCGATGGCGGTTTCCTTCATTCCTGGGTTATTGCTTGGAAGGCACGATAATCATCATTTTTAAAGCAAATTAGATTCTGCCGTCGCCTTGGACTTGTTTTGAACCAGGCAGCCAAACCATTCATCACAGCCCAATCCAAACAATAGATATGCAATAAAATGTAAACTCGCAGGCATTAAGGAAGCCACAGAGTGAGTTAACCCGCTCTGAAGGCCTGACGTGCGGCGACTGGCACATGTGGGATCAATGGTTTTTCAAAGTCACAGAAACTCTCAACTAAACTCCCAGGGCTCTGGGAGTGGATTTATGGTTCAGTGAATGTTAAACAGGTAATTGAAGTGAGACATAGAGGTACAACTTACTACCCAGAAATCAATGGGCATTAAAGAAATCTCTCTACAACTCAGAAAACAATAGGTCAAAGGTGTCAGCAACAACGTTCTGGATTTAATTTTTAAAACTGGAGCCAGAGAGCCAGCAATGGTTGAGACTTTCCATTTTTTGTCCCTAGTCTCTACTTTGCCAGGGTCTTCGGGTGCCAGGCTGGGTGAGTCCCGGCCCCAACCTGGTCGCTCCACTAAAGGATGAGTCTGGGGCATTTTCCCTAGAGAAGAGGGTTGTATCTGCAGATTTGGGGGCTGGAGGCTCCTAAATCATATCTCGTCCTGCAGCTGCACAGCCATTCGTGGGCAGACGTGGTGGCCGTTGTCTGCGGCTGGCTCAGGGCGACGTCGGGGATCCCATGACGGGCGCCTGCCCGCGCTCAGCTTGGCTGGTTCGTGGTGGGGCTGCACCGTCCCTGCAGCACAGGCGACCCCTCCCCAGGGAGAAGAGCAGAGGACAGGGCCCTTAACCAGGGAAGTCAATTCAGCCTTTTTCTAACTGTCAGGGGGAGCGAAGGCTCCCAGTCACCCATCTTTGTACAGTGACATGAGTGAAATATGAAGGTGGCCTCCTTCTCGTCCTCCATTTATCACCCAAAGACTCCGTCCTGATTGCTTTTGGCTTTCTGAATCACCGGCTCTCGGCACACACCCTCCACGCTCCCTCCTGACCCCACACGACAAGCAGCAGAGCCAGCCGCCGGTCCCCAGGGTCACTGGTGAGCAACGTGCATACCAGCCCTGTCTGTGCAGCACAACAGATTAATCTAAAAGTTGCTCGATTGAAAAGCTTTTCAATAATGCATGTTTTTGCACTTTTCTGAATGCTTGGGCTGGGATCTTGGGAAAATCATGTTGCTTAAATGAGTGTGTTTTTTTCCTCGCTTCAAATTCATTACAAATTTCGTCTGAATTTTAGAAAGACACTTGTCCTTTTAATGAATCCTGTGAGAGCAATGTGTAGGAGGCAAACGAAGGGTTTGAGCAGCTAGCAGTGTGAGCAGGAGGCCCCGCGTGTGGACGTTCTGGGATCACAGACGCTCGCTGTCCAGGAGCACCATGTCTGGGGGGCCACAGGGAGCTGGCTCTATGGGTGGGACACCCTCCCTCAGCTCCAGGCAGGCTGGGAGGAACACGGGGCTGTCGCCCGATATTGCAATACCTCGGTATCCAGGGCAACCCTGCAAAACAGCTGAAATGGCCACCTGGTGAATTTACAGCTGCTTTCCCGCATTGTTGCTGAAAAATCAAAGGGCGGTGCCGCATCGTTTCTCTCTAGGAAAAGCCACACCTGGCACAGGTCAGGCACATGATCTCAGTGGCCCCGACAGCCAGACGGCAGTGAGCAGGACGGCCAACACAATAGCGGCTGTCATCCCTCCCCGCACACCACCCTGACCCCCGCTCCTCGTCAGGGGAGGAGACTGCGGGCGGGTGAGTTCAGATGGGGGTGCAGGTGATGAGGAAGCCGCTTTTGTCCTCCTCTTGGTTCCTGGGTTTGGAGTGGTGCAGAGGTAGATTTCAGAGAGCACGGGGTTTGTCAGAGACGGGCTTTGAATTTGGAGAACAAGGATCACCCGCATGCAGGTGTCGGTTTGGGCTGGGGCCAGGATGTCGGTGTGATGACTCCCCTAATCCCAAGGGGACAAACCACGGTGGCTCACACAGGACTCACAAATCAGGTAGCAAGTTCACTGCCTATGTTAGCTCGTTTTCTCAGGGGCACGTGACAGCTAAATTGGAGTGGCCATAGGGGGAACTGAAAAGTGGCAGAGAGAGGTGCCGAGTCTTACCGTTCCCCGCCAAGGACAGGGACGGGGGTACTTCCCCCTTACCTCAAGCATTGAGAGGGGCTCCAAGGAGGCCACTACATGAGCCTGACGAGTGGCCCAACCGAATCAGTGTGCCATCGGAGCGGCTGTACCCGTTCACGTCACTGCAGTCCGCGATGGGCTCACCGAACACAGATCGTGTGTCAGCACTGGCTATTGGGCCCCGGTTTCACAGACAAAGAAGCTGAAACTGAGGGAAGTTAAGCAGCTAACCCAAAGTGGGATTGAATCCAAATGCCTGATTCCGGAAGTTTCTCATGCATTTAAACAGCTTAAACATACTTTGCCACTCATCTGAATTCTCCAGAAATGAGAATCTCACTGTCCCCACAGTGGGTCTCCCTAAGTGGCAAGTCCCAGCTCAGTGGTCTCCTCCTCCAGCAAGTCTTCCTCAATCTCTCTTCCCTCTGCCAAGCCCCGCACGCCTTCCTCTGTGTGTCCATAGCCCTGAGCTCATCTCTGCATGGTAACCAGGCTGCGGCCTGACGGTTGAGAACGGGGACGAAGTCAGACCCATCCGAATCCTTGTTCTGCTGCTTACTAGCTGTGTGTCCAGGGGCTCAGCTGGCGTCCAAGTCCCTCTTCTGCACAGTGGGCGGAACCTCCACTGTCACCGAGCGAGGCCCGCTGCCCGACCTGCACAGGAGCCGTACGATGCCACCAGCTTTTGAGAAAAGAAAAAGCTTTAGTGTGAAGTCACCTGGCAAGGAGACAGGAGGCGAGGCTTAGCCCTGTCTCCCCAGTCGAGGGTTCGGGGTGGAATTTAAGGGGTTGCAGCCCCGGATCGTCCTAGGGGCGGTTCTGAAAGGCTCCGGCATTCGGGTCCCAGTCGCGTCCCTCTCCTTTGGTTCTATGAGGGGAAGAAGCTTCGGTTCCAAGATCTCCTCCGCCCAGCTTCATGACTTGCAGTTGCTTCGGTCATCTCTGACAGGATAGGGCCAGCTGCAGCGGGTCAGCAGTGGCGCCGCACGTGGGGTTACTCAGGACTAAGTGAGAATATGCGTTAAGTGAAGAGAGCGACACCTTGCCTGCGGTAGTGCGGAGTAATCGTTGACCAGGTGGGACGACGGGATGGGCAGTGCCAGTGATGAGAAAGATCACTCTGTGTGTTCCTACAGCGCTGCCCACCCCCCACTATCACCCTGGACCGCCTCACTGTCCTCTTGCCCATGTCAGTCCACAGGCTCCGTGAGACGGGGGCGGCTTTGCTCACCGTGCGCTCTTGCCTCTACCCTGGGGTCTGGCACCCAGAAAGCCCTTTTTAAACATTCACTCAGGGAGGGGCTGAAATATAGGGAGAATACACTTGGCAAACAGGGATCCAAACACAATGTGACAGCCACAGCGGTCCCAGAGGGCCTTTGCTCATCTCCAGGGGGCCAGGGAAGAGGGAGCACAGGACGCACCTTGTTGGGGACCCACAGCCAACACCCTGGCTGCGGAGGCCCAGCAAGGCTGAACCACGCCGACAGGGGTGCCCTGTGGCTGCCCCGCAGCCCAGATGTCCCGATCTGCCGGAGGCGTGAGGGGCGGTGAGGTGCCCACACGGGCCTAATGCCTCCTTAATGAAGACAGAAGCTACTGGTCCCACAAGCTCCCATTCTGCTCCCAGGGCCACTCGTCGGCCGTTTAGCCCTCCTCAGGATAAGTGTTCTTGCAGGCTGTTAGGCCGCCTGCCCGGTGCTTAATCACCCCACCTCCGCCGACTGCGCGTGGAGATAAGGGCTCCCGCGCAGCCTGCCCCTCGGCCCTGTGGCGTCGGGGGCTGCGGCCACACCCCCGGCAGAGGCAGCAGACCCTGGCTTCCAGAAATCTGCACACCGTGGGAAACCATTCAGTAGCAGAGAACGTGGGTTTGTATTTCTTCCGAGCTCAGCTCCTGAGAACCCAAAACACACAGCACAGCCCCAGCTCAGCCCCATGGCTACCTCCCTCCCACCTGAGGCCACATCCCAAAAAGGGCTCGAAACCCACCCAGGAAGACAGAGCAAGGGGCCTTAGAGCCTCTGCCACAGCATGCCCTGCTGGAAACGGGAGACCTGCCAGCTCAAAGCCCGCCAAGGTGGGCCCTGGCAGGATGGGAGGGCAGGTTTCTTGAGCAAACCCGCGGAGCACAGAGACCCAAGCTCCCTGACACAGGGCCATGCCGGGAATACTCAAAGAAGCAGTGCCACCCCGGGTCACTGTGGGAAGGCTCGGCGGGCCTGCCCTGCGGCTGGTGTGGGCCAGGCCCCCTGAAGGGCGGACGAGCTTCCAAGCAGGGGTACGGGCCTGAACTCTCACTCAGCCACACTGGGAGCGTGGTGTCCATTTAAGGGGCAGGCCGGCTGACCAGACACTTTAGAGGAGCCTGGCCAGGGTGGCGAGACCGTGTGTAAGGGAGCTTTTAGCAGCTGAGGCCGGAAGCTCAGGAGGAGAGCGCCAGATCGGCAAAGGCCGCTGGAGTCCCCTCTCTGTCCTGCCGCAGGGGAGGCAGCCCGGCCATGAGCAGCACAGCAGGCCCTGCCTGCATGGAGTTTGCGTTCTGTCAGGGGGGCATTGGGAAGGAGAAAAACAATGCAATCAACCAAGGGGGAGCTGGCACAGAGAATTAACAGTGCAGGTGGGCAGCGGGGACCTACTTTCCCCAGACAGGTCAGAAAGGGACATTTGAGACGAAGCCTGCACACCAGGTGGCAGATATCCAGCCTAAGGGCGAGGAGAAAGGTGGCCCGGACAGGCCGGTGGGAAGGGTGTGGCGGTCCTGAAGGGCGAAGGGCTTGGGTGAATGAGGAGGCTGTCACAAGGTGGGAACGAACGGCTGACGGGTGGGGCCCCAGAGGGCAGAACTGGACCCAGAGGCCAGGGCTGGGAGGAGGCGGACTTAGCCTAGCTCTGCGGAGGCCTCCCGCAGCCGGCGGCCCAGCCTGTGGGCGTTGCCGGGCAAGGTGAGGCCCCATCGCTGCAGGGGCGCCCGCCCAGGCAGGTCGCTGGAGAGGACACTGGGTGTCAACTGGAGCGCTGGACTTGGCCTTGGGAGCCTCTTTCTGTGATGACTGCCAGGACAGGAAAGGGAGAAGAGCAGTTGTCTAAGGACTCAAGGCGCTGATGCTCCTGACCTCCGTCTTGCAGGCCCTGCATCCGAGGGCCCGCTCTCCCCTCCGACAGCCCCGGCTGTGCTGGAAAGCCACTGGCAGCCCCTAGTGCCAGGCAGGGGGCTGTTCAATGAGTACCTCGCCCCATGGGGAGCAGGCTAGTGGAATGCCCCACCTACACACGCCATGCGTGTCCAGGGCTCTGGCGTGGGGCACGCTCGCCCCTCATCACACCACGGAGGGGCCAGCCCCATGCAGCTTGCCAGCCATTTGGCTCTCCGCCCCTTTCTTCTTCTCGGGAGGGCCCAGCCCAGGCCCGTCTTTCCCATCTCTGTCGCCCCGCTCCTAACAGCTGCCTTGCCGGCCCGGCACTTTCGGGCCATTGTCTGGAGCCGAGCCTTCCAGCGCTTTCCATTTTTAAAGATCCCAGCTGGAAGCTGTCACTGGTCTCAGTGCAGAGCAATTGAATGGTAGAAAATGAACTAATTACAGGTTGTTATTGAAAATCTATTATATACAAATTGCAAAGAAAGCTCATTAAAATATGATGCTTTGCTGAGTTTTTTAAAAAATCCTCCTCTTGGAGGGAGAGGCAGGGATGGGGTGGCCGGATACCTTGCTCCTTGCTGTTGGGGGCAAGCAGTCCACACAGGGCTGCCGACCAGGGCCTGGGTCTCAGACCCCCTCATCACAGGGCCCAGCAGAACGTTATGCACCACGGAGAATGAAATTTTGCATGGGACAGAGAGATTCCTGAATGTTAGTAAATATTCAGAAATGGCTGCAGAGGAAACAAAAGAATTTCATTGTAAAGACATAAAATGAGAACAATTTAAATGTCAGCTTTTTATGAGGACAGCACCGTATTGTCCTCGTAAATCTCAGTGTTTTTGCAAAGCTTTGGTGAGAACTTCAAAGGACTTCAACAAGCAATTAAGTACTGAAGGTCGCATCTCCGACTCCAGGCTGGCTCCCGGGGAGCAGAGCGTGGAGAAGGCTGGGGGTGTGCAGGGTCCAGCCCACCGGAGCCCAGCCCTCTGTGGGGCTCCTCCCAGGCCCAGGCCACCTCCCCAGGCCCAGGCAAAAGCCCAGGAAGCAAGCCGAGGGCCACGCAGGCATACAACCCAGCCCTGCTGCCTCCTGCTCCTGCCAGTAGCACCCATATCTCAGTGCAGCGTGGCCCAGGTGGGTGGTATGGGTCCTGTGGCACCTGGAGACCCCAGTGTGCTGAGGTGTGGAGAAAGCCCACCTGACATGCCTCTGACAGGTGGGCCCTCCCTGAGGCTGCATGCACCCGGGAAGAGTCCTTGGAGCACACGAGTCCTTGTCCTCTGCCTTGTAGTCTTTCTTTCCTCTCCTACCACCTATTCCAGCCTCTGTGACCATGTTCCCCAAGACCACACAACCACTACCCAGGTCCAGCTTGGGGGCTACACAAGGAACGAGGTGCTGGGGAGCAGGGAGGGGACGTGTGAGAGGGCTCCACCCACATAAGCACAGCAGCTTCCTGGGTGGACAGCATGTGGGCCACACCAGGGCTGGGGCACCCAGATGTCCCGGCACCCAGGTGGCCCCTGGCAGGAGGTAGCTGGAGAGCCATGCTCCGGGGACACACAGGATCTGGGTGGGCAGAGGGGGTGCCTTCTCCTGGGCGAGGAGGAGGGACGGGCAGGGCACACCCAGGCTACTGCTGACTGAAACAGGCAGGTGCGGGGCAAACTGGAGGCTCCGGACCGCAGGCTGATGGCCCTTCTGCGGCTCCCTCTGCAGCGTCCCCTTCTGGCGGGCTGGTCCTTACTCCTCAAGACTGTTACTCAGCAAAGCTCCAGCCCCGAAGGCTGACAGTGGCTTCCCGGGCCCACAGTCCTGCCCCTCTGCGGGTTCTCCCTCTGGGCAGACAGAGGACTGAGGGCAGGGACAAGGGCAGGTGGCTGAAACAGGGGCGGAGGCCATGGGACCAAGAGTGCCTGAACAAAGGTAGCAGCAGAAGGGACAGGGCAGTGGCAGACCAGGAGGCCCCAAAGGGCAAAGGGAAGACAGGGCCGCCTGGGAGAGTAGGCAGGGCAGGGCTGCCTGGGGCATTTTGTTCCAGCTGGAAGGCGGTGGGTGGGGGGACGGGCTGGGGGAGCCTAGAGCTTCCCATAAGCGATATTCGTAACCTCGTATGTAGCAGGCAGTTGATAAACATTTGCTGAAAGGATTGAAGACCATGATGGATTTTCTTTTTTTAATTGTATAAGGAGAAAAGACCAGAGTGGCTGTTGCCGTTTCCGGAGAAGATAAAGAACAGAGTTAGGGGGCTCTCTCTCTGGTGGAGGGGTCATCCTATTGCCCCCATGTGGCACCAGCCCGAGTGAGCAGCCCACCATGATTCCACAGGGCTGTCACTGGGTTGGCAGAGGGGCACTTTCAACCTGCCCCCCGCAAGCTTCCCCGCACTCTCTGCTGTCCTAGTAGGACTAGCTTCCCTCCAAACCTGGCCTTCCGCCAGATAGTGCAAAGCCACTCTTAGATCCTTTTAGAACTATGACATCTGACAAGCCCTTACCAAGGAACTTCCAGAAGCTTCCAGGCTGGATGCTGTGAGGAGGCCCAAGGCCAAGAGGTGGGTGGGGTTCGAATGCCCTTTGCAGTCGGGCGGGAATGCGGGAGGTGCCCCCACCAGCAGAGGGGCTCAGGCCTGGACCTGCGGAGCGGGCAGTAAGGTACCAGCGGCCACGCGCTCCGAGCCTCGGGCCCCCACGCAGCTTGCACAGGATTTCATAGGTTTCCGGGGGCCCCAGACCTTCCCCCGACTTGTGAAGGCTGCTGTCGTCCTTGGACCCGAAGGATCCGGGCTGGTACGGGGACCAACAAACACATACAACTAGTTTCTTGAACCACAGACGAGATACAAGCACAGAATAAATCAGTTTTGCTCTCCTCTGCGCAGACTTCCCAGTGGACCCGAGATTTCTCAGCCCGTGTGCTTGCAGGAAGCAGGTGGGGGTCGGGTGAACTGAGAACTGCTGGCTCCTTTGGCCGCCACAACTAAGTAGCCCACTGTCATTTTTTAAAACCCTGGGCTCCTTGGCCCTGGTTTTCCACTTTAGGCTCCAGCCAGAATCTCAACCCCCCGGCCCCGTCCTACGCGTGTCCCACCCCACAGTGCCCGCGATCCGCCCGCACAGGTGGGAGGGAGCCCGGGCTGCTCCACATGCTTGGGCGCTTCGTCTCCAGACACGCAAGCGCTTCAGGCACCACGACTCGGGATTGCCCATCACATCCCAGTGGGAGTGGAAACGGGACCCAAAGGACTCTGCCCCCTCCACGGTGGCATGAGGGGTGCTGTGGGGTGGGCTGGCAGCGCCTCTGAGTGCTGCCCCTGGGCTCACTTGTCTTCCCAGAGGGAGCCCTGCTGGCTGGTCCCCACTGGAAGAAGTCCTCCTCTGTGCACGGATGTCGAGAAATGGGCTGGCACCCGACCCAGGCTCAAAGCCGGAGAAGGGGCGGCTTGGTCACAGCTGTGTGTCCAGACCACCCTGCCCTCGGGGGACTCTGCTGACACCCTGGTGCCAACCGACTGCCCAGGGGTGGAGCTCACCAGGCAGAGCACTATCCAGGTGGCAGCTGCATGGGCCACCTGGGCGGACCCCAGTGCACAGCGCACAGGGTGCACTGGGAGATTAAAGGACCCGCGGAGGCCACCCACGTCTGACTCAAATGGGAGTGCAACTGGTGGGTCGGGAGCTGGGCTGGAAAGGACTAGAGGTCAAATAAGGGCATAAAGAAAGCTCCCAAGGCTGGCCCAGGGCCCAGCCAGCCCTGACACCAGGTGGCGCTGAGTGACAAGTGGACTCGGGGCACCCAGACTCTCTGTGGAGACAGCAGTTGTCATGTCTCCTGGACTACATCCCCGCCCTACAGGGAACAGGATAGGTTCAAGGTGAGGGCTGGGTCTTGTATCCAGCCATGCCCTGGCCATGCCCAGGGACCCTGAGACCCGAGGTCTGGCCATGCAGGATTCTCTACCTATGGAGTGGTGGGCAGTCCCTAGGGGGCACTTCCCGGTGAAGCTTGCGGCTTCCCTCAAGTCTGGGAAGAAACGGAATTGCGCCCACTCCCTGGCAGCAGCCTTGGCAGTGAGGAAGGATGGGTTTGGACAGAGAACAGTGCTCACCCCTAAAGGGAGCCCTGGGGGCAGGGGCCTTCAGGGCTGCTGTTCCAGCTGAGCGAATAAAGTAGCTGGGCGCCGAGGAAAGCGGCTTCCCCTTTCCTGTTCGGGCTGGTGAGTCGCACTTAGAAAAATGCAGGGACCGTTCCGGCTCATTCTTTTTATGTTCCACCGCCACACCAACAGGTGTAGTGAGCATGGCAGGCCTGGCCCTGTCCCCCTGTCTGTGACGTGCTTACGGAGGAGATAGTTCAGGGCCCACCACAGGGAAGCCCTCCCATGAGTGCACAGTGTGGAGGCACCGGGGCTCGGGGCCGAGCAGCGCGGGGCTTCTGAAGCCACTTACCTCACCTCGGGGGTAGTACCAGCATTCATAGCTGACACTCACTGACGCTTACCTGCGCCGTGGTACCATTCTAGCGAGCTCACCAGTCCTCACAACGTCTGCGAGGGGGGCCCGTTGTTACCCCATCTTGTGCAAAGACAGACCTGCAGACACCAAGCGCTGGAGTAGCTTGCCCGCCTCTCAGAGCTGGGGAATTACAGGTCAGGATTTGAACCCAGAGCCCGGCTTCAGGGCCCAGGCTGAACTATACTGCCACCGAGTAATTCTAGGCACGTTTGGTCCCCAGCATGTTTCAGCAGGGCCCCTTGGCTGCCTCAAATTTGGCAGGTGTTGACCTGCAGGTACGGGAGGTTGCAGGAGAGGAGCGTACCCAGAGGAAGGGGAGGCGGCCGGCCCACCCCTGCCCACTGCTAACACCCTGGCCCCCGAAGGCCGGCCCGCCAGAAGCACCCTTGCTTCTAGAGATGGCCCAACGCAGCAGAGTAGCGAAGGACTGCCTGGGGCTTCGGGGGTCCCTTGTCCCAGGGGGGCAGGACAGACTCGGCGAGCACTTCCTGAGGCTCCACATGCCCAGGCTTCTGTGGGCTGTGTGTGGACAGGGGCGGGGCCCATCGGCCCACAGTCTTCCCGGGTAGGAGTCAGGCAGCAGGAGGCTGGCTGCAGCCAGTGGCTCTGCCACATTTGTCATTATTGATCACATTCATTAACTGTCAACAAGCTTAACGTATCTTGCCTAGCGACAACAGTCCTTATGAAAAGGCTATTCCATTTATCCCCATTTTAGAGTTGGGGAAACCGAGCCACAGAAAGATTAAGGACCTTGCTCATGGTCACCCAGCTGGGACCCGGCAGGCGGGAGATTCAAACCGAGGCGCTGTGGCTGCAGCAGCCCCAGCGGTGCGTCTGTGCCGAGGTCACGTGTGCCAGAGTCAGCTTCTCGGCTCGGGGGGTGAGGGCACACCTCCTCCGCCCCTGGCACCCTGGGGCTTCCCACACTCAGCTCTGTGCCTGATTGAATCACGTGAACTTTCTCTAATCAGGGGACCGACCGATTCCTCCCCGTCTGGCAGGGATGCTGTAAAAATGAATTAATACGCATTTGCAACATGCTTTGAGATCTCGCATGTGGGATGGGACGCGGGTGCGAAACAGTTCTTTAATGATGCTATTTGGCATGAAAAATTGTCCTCTTGGCTCCTGCAGAGAGCCTTTCTTCAGAATGTTTTCCATCAAAGGGGCAGTTGCCCACTCCGGAGGGCCTCCTGAGGCAGTTGAGACAGGCCGCTGGTGCTGCCCGCGTGGTCTCAGAGGTGCCGCTGAGCAGGACCCACGCTGCAGGGGGAAGCGCTTAGCCCCGGGGGCAGGACACGGTCATTCCCACAACAGGTGCTTCCTGCAGGCCCGGCTCTAGGTTGGGGAGATTCAGCAGGTTTCCACCAAAAATCCTCACTCGCATGGAACTGGCCTGCCGGTGAGGGGCCACAGATAAATAACAGAAACATAGATTAGAGCAACAGAAGTGCTTTCGAGGACAACACAGAGAAAGAGGGAGGCAGGACAGGGGCAGACAGTGGGCAAGTGGGCAGCAGAATTTAAGTCCAGTAGTCTAGGGACGGCCTCACCAGGAAGGGGCCGTCTGAGCCAGGGCTTGAGGTAGGTCAGGGCACTGTCCTGGGATGTGGGAAGACACATCCCAGACCCTCACGTAAGATCTGGTGGCTGGAGGTGCATGGGAAGGAGAGGTAATCAGAGGTCCCAGGGGGCCCTGGAAGCCCGCGTAAGGACTCGTTTTCACACTGGGTGGGAAAGAAAATCTCTTGGAGGGTTTCGAGGTGAACAGTAATATGATCTGACTTGATAATTTAAAGGAACCGCTCAGGCTGCGGTTTTAGCAGACTGCCGTTGTTGCGGGGCCGGGCGGAGGCAAGCCGTCGGGTTGGGAGGTTGCTGCAGTGATCCAGCTGAGAGGTGAGTGTGGCCGCAAGGAAGGTGCTGGGCATGACAGTGGGGAGGAGGAGTCGGGCGCCGGGTGTGTTTTGAAGGGTAGCGCCAAAGAGGCTTGCTGATGGGTTGGACGTGGTCGTGGGGATAGACATAAGCCCAGAACAGCTCCGAAGTTTCGGCATGAGGACTGGAAGGACGGATCTGCCGTGGACTGCAATGGAGGGGACCGTGGGAAGGGTAGGCTTGGTGGGGAAGCTCAGGAGTTAATTTGGGGGCATACTGAGTGTGAGGTGCCTACCAGACACCCGAGTGGCAGTGTCGAATAGGCAGCTGGATGTACAAGATGGAGTTCAGGGGAGAGGGCAGGCTGCAGATGGAAATCTGGAAGTCCTTAGCCTTCTGCCCACATTGAAGCTGTGAGGGTGGACGAGAGCACTGAGCGGGTGAATGCAGATGGGGAAGACTCTCCAAGGCTGAGCCCAAGCAGTCCCCAGCGTGAAGGGGTCGGGGGACGAGCAGGAGCAAGCAAAAGAGAACGAAAAGATTCCAGAGAGGTGGCAGGGAAGCGAGGCCAGTGTGCTGTCCTGGAAGCTAGGACAGAGATGAGTCAGGAAGTGGTCAGCTGTGCCAAATGCTGCTGAGAGGCCACTGAGGGCGAGGACAAGGAAGGCAGCCTTGCATGGGGGTCTTGGTGACCTTGAAGAGCAGTTTCCACAGAATGCCATGGGAGGGGCTGCCAAAGCCTCATGGGAATGGGCTTAAGAGTAAGAGAGTGGGCAGAGAGGAGTTGGAGAAACTGGGCACAGAGCTCCCTGCCGGGGCTCTGCTGGGACGAAGGGCAAAGGAGCAGGGTGGCAGCGGAGCAATAGCAGGTGGAGGTAGTAACGGCATGTCTGCGTGGTGATGGGAATCATGGCGTAGAAAGAGGGCGACTGATGCTGCGGGAGGAGGAGGCGACGTGCCTGGGGTGAGTTCCTAGAGTAGGCAGGGCAGGTGGGACCTGGTGCCCGGCGGGGAGAGGTTGCTGTACAGAGTGGCTGGTAGATCCATGCTAATAGGAGAGAAGCCTGGTGTGTGGGCACAGGTACAGGTAGGAGGGGAGGTGTGGTGGGAGCCTGGGTCGGTCTGTTTTCTCAGTGCGTCAGGAAGTAAGGTCACGGCTGAGAGTGAGGATGGAGGAAGAGAAGATCTGGAGCAATTATCTGGGGCAGTGGGAGGATGGCCCCTGGGCAGCATTAAGGGCCCCATTTGAGGCCCACAGTCATGAATTCAAAGGGACACCAGTCAGCAGGGAGGGGTGCTTTCCCCAGCCACGTTCAGCTCCGCAGATGCCGGCACGGAGTCCACAGACAGGTTTAACCAGGGCTGGGGTCATGCCAGGAGGGGCGGGAATTGAGGGCGTGTGCAACGTGTGATTCCAGGGACAGAAATCCCGCAGAATTGATGCTGGGTGAGAAGGAAGTGCCACCATGGAGGGGGCGACCCAGTTAAGTGCTAGGTCAGTAGACTGTGGGTCCCAGGGGAGTTGAGGAATTGTCGGTGCTTGAATACCAGAGAGAATAAACCGGAAGAGCTGGGAGGTGGTCCGAGAGTAGGGTGACTAAAGCTGAGATTTGTCAGGACGCTGTCATTTGTAATGACAAGGCCTAGACTCCAAGACTGAGTCATGGGAGGGAGGGCCGCGGAGGTGGGGAGTGGGCAGGGCAATGCTGGGACGTTTGCATCGCCGGTGACTAAGAAAGGAGGAGCATCCGAGAGACTATTGTCAGCCGGAAGCTGCAATCACCAGGGACGGGGTAGGGGCTGATTCAGAATCAGTAGGTGACAGCAGCAAGGAGGGGTGGTCCGTGGGGCACGCACGGGTGTTTTCACCTCTCCCTGGGAGCAGGTTCTTGGAGGCGGAGTCCTCTTTTTGTCCCCATTTTATAGGAGAGAAACCGAGGCACCGAAGGGTCATTAAGTGGTGGTAGAGCCGACAGGAGTCTACCGCCAAAGTAGGTGCCCTGCCACCGCACGGCATACCCTCCACATTGACGAGCTGGGCAAGTGATAGCTGGTCCCTGCCCCCCAGGACTCAGCTCTCCTCCAGGAAGTGAACACACGTGCAAAGACGAGGCAAAAAGGCTGCGGGATGGTTGACAAAAGACCCCCCTGGAAGCCGAGGGGGGCGTCAGACCTCTATCGAAACGATGCCGAAAGTCTTCAGAGAAGCACGGGTGGAGTTTCACAGGCAGACGTGGGAGCAGGGGAGGCAGCCCCCGTCGGAGAGAAGAGACTAAGCAAAAGAGCAGGGACGGGAAGGCCCCAGGCCGCCCAGCCCGGCCACTTGTCCCTTGTGTCAAGGACAAGGGAGGCAGAGGCCGGAGGTGACGCTGCGGGGAAGGAGAGGTCCAGGGCAGCCGGGCTTGTGTTTGGAGGCTGGCTGCAGCCCTGGCGGCGCTAGATCTCAGGGCTCCAACACAGGATAGACTTACGCCTCCTTCACGTAACAGCCCAATGCTGGGGCTCAATTTGTGGCCACGCAGTGACACAGGGACGCAGGCAGCTTTGCTTTGGTGGCTCTGCCGTCTCGTAGGGCCGGATTCTTTTACCGGATGCCCTGCACCTGGCCAGCATATAGACAGACAGGGTAGAAGATCTTACGGATTTGGGGGGGACCCAGCAAGGACTTGTGCGTACCCCCCTACAGCAGGGGCAGCTGGGAAATGCAGTCTAGCTGTGGCCACAGGAGAGAAAGGAAGAGCCAATTAGTCGAATGCAAAATAGCCTACCACAGTGCCCGCGGGCCCCCAGGTCCGGACCACGGGCTTGTCAAGGAAGTCCGGGGACCAGGGGACCAGGGAGGGACATGATCAAAGCCAGCTTGAGCTGCAGACACCCGCAGGAGAGAGTACAAGCTGGAGGAGTCAGGAGGATGGGGACCCAACACGGAGGCAGCAGCGGGAGCAGAAAAGGGCCACCAGAAGGGGCGATACTGAGAGGCTCTCGAGGTCATGGGCTGGGGTGGGGGGTGGGGGCTGTCGGGGGAGTGCAGGAGTGGAACAGGGCAAGATCATTCTGAGGCTCCCCCACAGGACCAAGGCGGCCCCTGCTTCCCCGCCTCCACAGAGGGGCACCGTCGCGCCCTGGGAAGACGGAATGGCAGCAGGAGCCCCTGACAGTCCCCCTCGGTCCACACCAAGAGCGGGGAGCAAAGGGGCCTGTTTTAATTTTCTTCTTGGGCCTCCACATGACAAAGGAGAAATATCACCCAACATTATTATCTCTCAGAAAAATACTCTCTGGAACCATAAAAAGGGAAATACAGTGAAGCCAGAGCACAGAGGCTGCCCCTTAAATCAGCAGCCGGTGAGTTACCGTGGCGGTGCTCTCTAATTCCTCTGGATGAACACATTAAAGATGACAATGTCCCTTTAAATCAAATGCCCTGGGAGTTGCTTTAAGAAGTCCGTGGGCTTTTTTTTTTTTCTAGAGATTTTTTTTTTTTTTTTTTTTTGTCTCTTTCACCTTGTAATAAAATATAAATCATCACTTCTGGGGGCAGGCTCTGTAGAGCAAGCTGTGAACGTGGATTTTTCTGAAAATGAAGGTGTTTGGTTAATGGGAATCATCTCATCTCAGGAAATGTGAGAGTTTCAAATGATGAGTTTGCTACTTAACTTCACACTCTTTGTGTTTTTGGATTCACGGGCCGGCCCGGGCCTGGCTGGGGTATCGCTGTGTTGATTCAATATGGCTCGCTCTAGGAGGCCGGCGGCAGCGCGACCCCTCCTGGAGGGGGCCACTGGGCTCAGGCTATACCAGGTGTGGGGGAGACCCCAGAGCCCATCTACGGGGTGCAGGGAAGGAATTGTCTAGAAGCAGGGGAGCCGGGGCCAGGCCTGGTGGGCGGAGCTCTAGGACCGTACCTGGAACCCCGAGGCCAGTGCAGCCCCGGGAGGAAGGGCCGCCAGCCCTGAGTCGGCAAGGCCTGCACGGCAAAGCCCTAACCACGCAGATTTGTGTTCTGGGCTCTGGTGTGGAAAAGCGGGTATGAGATGGGGAAAGAACTGGCAGGTTGACCCAGGCCAGGGCCAGGGCAGCATGGCCACAAGCCTCAGCCCTGCACCGCTTCTCTCCTCTCCCTGCAAGCCCATGTCCACGGGCCTGGGCGCAGACTCACCGCCTGGCGAGGCCGAGTCTGGGAGGCCGAGTCTGGGAAGTTGGCTGGACAATTGCAACCCAGGTAGGAAAACAGACTCTGGTAGTTCAGGAAAGTTTTCAAGGCTTCGATCCGAAACAGGAGGGTTTGCCAGCTGTCCCAGGCACCGTGCATATACCATACACCTGGCATCCCCTCTCCTCCTGAAATAGCCAAGCGCCGCAAAGGCTGTCTCTCACCAACCCCACGGCCTTAGCCCAACCCCTGGCCCTGCCCTCTGCGGCCTGTCCACGCTCCTCACCGTCTCACACACTCACACAGATGAGGAAACTGAGACCAACAAAGGCCACTCGTGCCCTACAGCTGGCATAGCCAATGGGCCTGCCTCCGTCTTGGTCAGACTTGAACCCTGGGCCCACGGCCCAGGTCCTCTCTCCTTGAGATGCTCATTTGCCATCCCCCTCTTCGGCCGCCACTCCAGCCCCTCTCCGAGTGACACCCTTTCCTCCGCCGGCCTCTTGCACTTTTTCCATAGAGAGCTGGACAGCAAATGCTTTAGGTATGCAAGCCATACAGCCCCTGTCACAGCTTAACCCTGACACTGTGGCACAGAAGCAGCCGTAGAGGAGTGAGTG
Source organism: Mormoops blainvillei (assembly GCA_004026545.1). Taxonomy (NCBI): domain Eukaryota; kingdom Metazoa; phylum Chordata; class Mammalia; order Chiroptera; family Mormoopidae; genus Mormoops; species Mormoops blainvillei. The sequence goes on along the minus strand of PVJD01013014.1, from coordinate 2,367 downwards.
AGGCTGTGTTCCAGTAAAACTTGACGGACCGGGTGGGGGCCTGCCTGAGACCTGAATGTGCTTCTCTCCCAGGGTGCCCTCCCCTCAGCAAGGTCTCACCCCACCCACAGCTCCAGACACCAGGTTTCCTGCCACAGGTGTTCAGCTCCCCGCCCCCATCAGTGTCGCCTTGGTCATCACTTGTGGACACCGCACACTTAGGGTGACCACACTTCCCACCCACCCCCCAGCCCACCCCACTGGTATACTTTCCCCCTTTCCCTTAAATGAAATTTACTTGTAATCAGATTGCCAGGGGCCTCGGGGTCGGGGGACGGTCTTTGAGAAGCTGCTTGTCTGCTAGGGAGCAGGGGGCGGGGGATGACTGAGGGCCCCATGGACAGACCTCAGCCCAGGAGAGGTGGCACCAGCGTGGGAAGCCCAGCGCTGAGGGCTTGCTGCGCCAGGCTGCTCCCCGCCGACAGGCTGGCCAGCCCCCCAGCCAGGCCCTGGCCATTGCAGTGGGGTCCCCCAGGGCGGCCTTGAAGGAAAAGGAGTCCAGGGATGGATTTACCAGATGCAAGCAAGAGATCACACAGGTGAAGTTGTCTAGAGCCCTGGCACCTGGCTCCTGGCCCTCCCATGCCCAGGTCTTGCCAGGGTCACTGAGTGGAGGGTGGGCTGGTCCTTAGAAGCCCCGAGCAACGCTCCAGGGAGAGCCGTCTGAAGCCACAGGCCTGCCTCCCTGCAGCCCCTGCTCTGCCTCACTCGTGGCTGAGGCCCCGCTGTGGCGTGCACAGCTCAGTTTCAGAACCTCAGACGTCCACTGCAAGATCCACAGACAGCTCCCTGAGGCCCCCGTCGCCCATGTGGGACCACCCCCCCAAGGGCAGCTGCCTGGCCAGGAGGCGGAATACTGGACGAAGAGGAAGGCTCAGGCTGGAGGCTCCTGTTTCCACGGAGGAGGCTGGCGGGCCTCCCAGTGGCCTCATGGGAGCTCTGTGTCCAGCTCCCTCGTCCCAGCTGGCCTGGTGCCCATGCAGGAGGGGGTGCGGCGCCGACTGTGCCCTCTGATTGATGTGGCTCTAAACATGCTGGTCATTTGGAGCACAGATAGTCTCACCTGCTCCCCGCCTGGTGCAGGCAGATAAGATCCCGGCTCATTCATTCACTCTCCTCCCCCGGTCCTGGGCTGTGTTATTCGATAATTAATTCCTGAGCCGCCTTTCCGAGGGGCCCAGTCGGCCCCGAGGACAGGTCCCTGGGCCGACACTGTTGCCAACAGGCCGACTGCAAGGATTTGCTGAGGCCTCGTTTTTCATCCCGGCTGCTCCCGCGGGGACGGAAGGCGGCAGCGCCCCCGGTACGCAGGGCCCGCTCCTGGCACGCTTGGGAAGGCCCTGAAATTTATTTCACCCATTTGAATACAAATGCAATTGAGACAAAATTCTTTTTGTTTCAGCAGCCATTGCTCTATTTTTGTTTCTCATCAAGTGGACTGATGGCCAAGGACAGTAGGAATAAATAACTCTGCGCCTGGCTGTGCCCATGAACTGCACCCCCACCCCTCACTGCACCTCGGAGCCACCACATTGCATCACTGGCCAAGGCTGGGGCCAGGCCTTGGGCTCCTCTGGAGGCAGAATGGCAGGCTTGAGGCCGCGTCTGTGCCAGGACAGGCTGCTGGGTGGTCCAGGAGTTGGGCAAGCTGGGAGACAGTCACCCCCAAATGCAGGATACCTGCCATGCCACCCTGTAGCATCTCACGCATTCCTGGGTCTGCAACAATGTCTTAGAAGGTTTTCCTCCAGCAGAGATTCTGAGGAAGGGTGTTGGGCACAGGAGGAAGCAGTGGCCCGGGGGCCCGCTCTCCGGGGCTCTTGACCCACGTAGGGAAATGAGGCACGTGGGCAGCAGGCGGTGCGTGGCTGTGCAGTGTTAAACCACGAGGCCCGAGTCAGGGACCGGGGGGCATCATGAAGATTGGCAGGCTTCCAGGAAGCAGATGGCTTCAGCTGGACGTTAAGAAGGGTAGATGTGGCCGCGACCGGTGTGGCATAGTGGGTTGGGCATTGTGCCACAAAGTGAAAGGTCACCAGTTTGTTTCCGGGTCAGAGCACATGCATGGGTTGTGGGTTCGGTCCCAGTCATATATGAAAGGCAACCAATCAATGTTTCTCTCCCTCTCTTTCTTCCTCCCTTCCCCTTGCTCTAAAAAAATAAATAAAATCTTTAAAAAAGGAACGAATGGCAGATGTGGATGGACAGAGAGGGAAGGAAAGGGCTCTATCCTGAGACAATAGAGAGGTTTAGAGGAGGGGTTAGGAGAGACGGTTCAAGACTATGCATTTATTCAACGTTAAGTAAGTACCGGCTGTGCTCCCAGTC
>PVJD01013013.1:0-36491 GCA_004026545.1 Mormoops blainvillei | reverse complement strand
AAACCACACACGCGTAGCCATGCAAGACTGCTCTCTGTCTGACAAAACACTGCCATATGCAATGGGCTGTAAATTACATTCTAATTTCAGAGAGAAGAGAATATGGAGAAAAGGGTGCATCTTCAAATATGAAAATATTAAGATATTTGTTTTTATTTCTGTCAAAGGAAGAGAAGGCATCTATATAGAGGCATTCATTCGGAATTTACACGGAGGCTGAAGTCTTTATTTGCCTTCAACTGTTGTGCAACTTTCATTCAAAACTTACCGACAGGCACTGGTCAAGGTAGCTCGGTTGGTTAGAGTGTCATCCCAATACACTAAAGCTGCGGGTTTGAATCCTAGTCAGGGTACATACAAGAATCAACAATGAATACAAAATGAACTGGAACAACAAAGTTCTCTCTCTCTCTCTCTCTCTCAAAAATAAGTAAATAATTTTTTGAAAAATATATAGGTAGACTTCCAATTCTTACTCCAACATACAAAAAGATTGGAACTCTTCCTATCCTGACAAGAAAAAAAAAAGCCTGAAAATACCTGAGAATCAATGATTCTTCAATCTTTCAGAGAACAGAAGCCATGGGGCGAACCACTGACCCAAAAACTGGAGACAAGTCAATAGAGAGAATCACAGTCACGGGAAACCAACAGCACTGACGGAGCCTGCAACTCCAAGAACACTTAAAGGCTAATTAAACGTTACTGGAGATTTAGCAGGGACTCCCTTGAGATCTATAAGTTCCTGGGAGTGCAATTTTGGGAGCAGGGTTAAAATACTTATGATTTTTATAAAGAGCAGCTCCTAGATTCTCAAGGTGAAGTTCAGAGAAAGGTCACCTTGTGCTTCTAACAGAGAAAGAGAAAAGTAACCATGTAAAGTAGATAAAGACAGGGCAGGGGAGAGGAATGGGGGAAATATGGGGACAACTGTAACTGAACAATTAAATTTTTTTAAAAAAAATCCATAAAAGGTGTCCCATTCTCTTTAACAATATGCCTGCCAACAGGAAGAGCTGTTTCAGCAGAGCCAAACTGACCTGTCAGAAGGGAAATAGCCAGCGCTATAATCACTAGCTTTTCTGTCTTACATATGGCAGGAAAAACTGAGAAAAAGTTGTGGATGTTCAAAAACATGGGTGTGAGTCAGTAAGGAATGAGGCTTCCTCTTAGCATTAAAAAATTCTCCCGGCCCGTGACACGCATGGTCATAACATCAATAAAGCCGCTGCATAATAACAACAGGTAATAGCCGGAAGTGCGGTGTTCGGCCTCTATTTTAGAGTCAGTCTCTAAGAAAACCCAAAAACAGCAGTGTGAAGAAAAACAAGGACATGACAGAAAATCGTCACCTTTGCCACCTAGAGTTTCAGCAAACAATAAACATGACCCAAGTTCTAGAGAGTTAAGGGAAAAAAATCACACTAAAGTTCTATTTACTTCAGTTCCTTTTGCCTAATACTTCATGCCCAGCTTTGAACAAAAAATGTCACACTAAAAAAGAAAACAAAAACCTGAGGAAACAAAGAAAGCATCAGAATGAGACTTAGATATAGCAGGTTTTGAAAGTATCAGGGCATTGGAAATAACTGTAATCAATGTGCTAAGATTCTAATGGGAAAAGTAGACATCATGCAAGAACAGCTGAGTAATGTAAGCAGAGAGAAACTCCAAAAGTAATTAAAAGGAAATAGCTAGAAATAATAGCTAGAAACAACAGAAGTGAAAGATGCCTTTGATGGGCACATTAGGAGAGTGGACACAACTTAGGGAAGAATCATTGAGCTTAAGGATATGTCGGTAGAAATTTCTCCAACTGAATAACAAAGAGAAAAAAAATAATTTTAAAAATGGAACAAAGTATCCAAAAACTATTAGACAATTACCAAAGGTGAAACATATATATGTAATAGGAATACCAGAAAGAGAAGGGGAAAAGAAACCCCGAAATTGAAGAAATAACAGATGCAAATTGCAGAGGATTTCAGGAAGTTTAGAAAACATGAAGCAGGGTAAAAACACCCAAAATATCTATACCTAGGCATATAATATTCAAAATGCAAAAAGTCAAAGAAAAAGATAAACTTCGAGAAAGACAGAGAAAAGGGAAACACTATTCACAAAGAAACAATCAGGCATCTCTTCAGACACCACATCAGAACAGAAAGTGATGAAATGTTTAAAATGTTGAAGAAAAGACCACCAAACTAGATTTCTATATCCAGAAAATTATCATTCAAAAATAAAAGAGAATCAAAGACTTTCTTAAGGAAATCCTACGCTTTGTGACAGCATGGATGGACCTGGAGAGCATTATGCCAAGTGAAATAAGCCAGGTGGTGAAAGACAAACACCATATGATTTCATTCATATGTGAAATCTAATGAACAAAATAAACAAGTGAGCAAAGTAGAACCAGAGATATTGAAATAGGGAACAGACAGACAGTAACCAGAGGGGAGGGAAGAGGATAACAGGGGAAAGAAGGAGAAGGGTCAAGTCGACGAACAGGTGTAAAGGACCCACGGACAAAGACAAGGCGGGAGGGGGATTGAATGTGGGAGGCAGGGGGTGAGTAGGGCAAGGGAGAGAAATGAGGGGAAATAGGGACAACTGTAAATGAACACCAATAAAAACAATGGGAGAGAGTGAGAGAGAGACATTGAAATTCTTCAGAAGAACTGAAAGAAGTGTGAAAAGTAGTTGTTCACCAAGAAGAGAAACGATAGTGGTCAGAAACTTGCATCTGCACGAAGAAATGAAAAGGCTACAGAAAGTATAACTGAAGGTAAAGTACAATCTTTTATTTTTCTTTATTACTCTGAGGTTAGTTTGTTCAAAGAAATAATGGTGACAATATATTCAGTGATTATAGCTAATGTGCTCACTTTTGTTCATTTCACTTAATACAAGCAATGTTACAAGGTATAAGAGGGAGAAATCACGAAGACTTCGTTATGAGTTACTTGCACTATTTTTTAATGTTTTGAGGAAACTCCATACTATTTTCCACAATGGTTTCACCAATTTGCAATCCCACCAACAGCGAACAAGGGTTCCTTTCTCTCCACATCCTCCCCAGCACTTGTTTGATTTATTGATCATGGCCATTCTGACACGTGTGAGGTGATATCTCTTTGTAATTTTAATTGACATTTCTCTGATGATTAGTAATGTCAAGGATTTTTTCATCTGTCTGTGGGCCACCTGTACATTCTCTTTGGAGAAGTGTCTATTCAGGTCATCTAATCATTTTATAATTGGATTGTTTTTCTTGGTGTTAAGTTGTATGAGTTCTTTATGAATTTTGGATATTAAGCCCTTATCAGATATATCATTGCTGAATGCCTTTTCCCATTTTTTTCTGTGCAAAAAATTTTTGGTTTCATGTAGTCTCATTTGTTCATTTTTTCTTTTGTTTCCCTTGCTTGAGAATAGATCCAAGAAACCTTACTAAGAGCGAAGTCAGAAAGTTTATTGCCTGTGTTTTCTCATAGGAATTTTATGGTTTCAGTTGTACATTTAACTCTTTAATCAATATTGAGTTTATTTTTATGTGGTATAAGAGGGTGGCCTAGTTTCACTTTTTTGCTTATATCTGTCTAGTTTTCCCAATACCACTTATTGAATAGACTATCTTTACCCCATTGTATATTTTTGTCTTCTTTGTTAGAGATTAACTGATCATATAGGTATGTAGTTATTTCTGAGCTCTCTATTCTGTTCCATTGATCTGTGCCTGGTTTTATGCCAGTACCATGCTGTTTTAATTACTATACTACAACTTTTCTTTCTCAAGATTGTTGTGGTTGTTTGGGGTCTTTTGTGGTTCCATATAAATTTTAGGGTAATTTGATCTAGTTTTCTGAAAACTTTAATTGGCATTTTGATAGGGATTGCACTGCATGTATAGATTTCTGTGGGTAGTATGGGCCTTAGGACCCAGAAATTCCACTTCCGGATGTTTATGTGAAGAAATTATAAATTCTTATTTGAAAACATATATGCATCTCTAAATTCATTGCAGCATTTTTTTTTCACAATGCCAAAGATTGAAAGCAACTGTCCATCAATTGATGATTGAATAAAGGAGGTGTGGTACATATGTATAATGTAATATTAATTGGTCATAATAAAGAATGAAGTTTTACTGTTTGCAAGAACATTTGAATGAAGCTAGAAGATACTATACTCAAAGACATGTACCTTATGATTTCACTTATGTGTGAAAGCTAAAAAAAAAACAAAAAACCAAAAAGCAAATAATAGAGAAACAGACTCATAGACAGAGTACAAATGGATGCATGCCATGTGGGAGGTAGGCTGGGGAGCTGGGTAAAAAGAAGTTGAAGGGATTAAGAAGTACAAAATGGAAGTTACGGAAGAGTCGGGGATGTAACGTGCATCCATATAGTTATGAATATTGTATTAACTATATTCTGGTGGGTATTAGTATTATGGGGGGAATCACTTCATAAATTATATAAATATCTCACCACTGTCATGTACATCCAAAAGTAATATAATTGGAATGTTAACTTTAATTGGAAAAATAAGCATTTTTCAAAAAGGTAAGAGAAAAAAATGTCACTTGCAGTAACCAAGAATATGTGAAGTGTTAACTTGAAAGTGGACATACATTAGTTGAAAATATATATTGCCAAATCTATGGCAACTGGTATGAAGTGCAGAAAAATATATAATTGGTATCCTAAGATAGAGAGAAAATAGAGTCATATAAAAATGCTCAATTATAACAAAAAAAGCACAAAAAGAATGACGACAATCTAAGAACACAGGCAATAAATAGAAAAATGTTACAAATACGGTAACTGTATAATAATTACTTTGAATATCAATTGATAAATATACCACTTTAAATATATACACTGTTAAAATGGATAAAAAATAACATGCAACTGTAGGTCATCTACAGGATACCCACTTTATTATTTTTTAATCATCTACAGGATACTCACTTTATTTTTTTAATCATTTGTTATTTTTCAATTACAGTTGACATACAATGTTGTATTAGTTTCAGGAGTACACCCCAGAGGTTAGATGTTACATAACTTACTAAGTGATCATCCCAATAAATCTCGTACCATCTGACAACATACATAGTTTTTACAATATTACTGACTATATTCCCTGTGCTGCACTTTGCTTCCCCGTGACTGTTCTGTAACTACAATTTGTGCTTCTCAATTCCTTCACCTTTTTCACCTGGCCTCCCTATCCCCTCCCCTCTGGCAACTATCAAAGTTTCTCTGTATCTGTGAATCTGTTTCTACTCTGCTTGTTCATTTATTTTGTTTTTTAAATTCAATTACTGATATATATGTATTTATTGCCATTTTATTGTTCATAGTTTTGATCTCTTTTTTTCTTCTTCTTAAAGAAGACCCTTTAACATTTCATATAATACTGGTTTGATGGTGACAAAGTCCTGTAGCTTTTTCCTGTTTGGAAAGCTCTTTTACATGTCTTTCAATTCTAAAAGACAGCTTTGCTGGGGGTGGATAATATAGGTCCTTGCTTTTCATCATTTTGAATATTTCTTGCCAATCCCTCTGGCCTACAAAGTTTCTGTTGAGAAATCAGCAGACAGTCTTATGAGAGCTCTTTTGTAGGTAACTAAACTCACAAAACTGCCCACAGTAAAATCAATTTTGTTAAAATATTTCATAAGCAAATGAAAGAAACCAGAGTAAACTATAAATGTCACTGTTAGTCACCCCAGAGAACTGGCATTTTGAGTGATTTTAATTTTTTTGACCTTGACCATATTTCTAATTTTTTTGAATGACTGTATATGTACTTTTGCTGTTAAAAAAACGGAATTCTCAAACTTCCACTACACGAAGAAGTTTAGAGTGATTGAAATTCAAAGGCTGCTAACTATTCTTTGCATTTTAATATACTTATCTGAGTTAATAATTACTCCAAAGAGTACATGTTTTTAGCATATCTTACTGCGGCTTAAGGTGTAAGTAGTAATTGTTATATTGCAAGTGACCGATCACAAATCAAATGATTAGTGGTGAGTGGGGATTGCCAGTTCAGTTGTCTCGGTAATTCAGTGGTAGGCCAAATGAGAAGCAAAGGGACATACTTCAGGAGCAATTTCTTTTGTTTCCCATAGACCTGAGCAAAGCTGATGAATTGAACTGCACGAATTCTGTAACACCATTGCACCACGCTCCCGTGCCAGCCTCTTGCCTCGAGCCCCTTTTGGTGGTTCTCTTGATGAATCACAAGTAATTTACAAAGTACTAAATGTCACTTTAAAATTCATTTTATTAATCACTCTTGCTATGAATAGAATCTCTTGCTCCAGGTTGTGTTTTGTGCTCTTCACCCCCTTTAGATTAGATTAGTCCCTACTTCAGGAGCTGTATATTGGTTAGAATATTTTCCTCTAATGAGTTACCATAAAGGGAATATGTTTCCATTTTTAGAATAAATAAGTATTGCAACTCTGAGGCAACTTTGTAACCTTTGCAAAGTTTGATGAAGGGCAGTTAATAACTCTCAATAATAAGATAGCAAAGGTATTGATTATTTTGTAGAATATTTCTTAGTGTGGACTTACCTAATGTTTCTTGGTGCTTAAATTTGGATTTTGTGTTCATAGCAAGGTACCATAGAAGTGATGTGTCTTTCTTGGTTCATCATATCTTTAGATAATTACGTTGACCTCTGTGAATCTGAGAAAAAATATATAAAAATTTTTGTAAAAATTATAAAATTATTTTAAAGTAAAAATTAAATAATAAAACAAAAATGATAATGATAAAAACAAACAATATAATAATAATTAAAAATTATTTACCCAAAATTTGCTTTTCTGTTTCCGTGGGATTTATCTTTCTGCCCTTTGAAGTCCCAAACCACAATATATCCGTACATATGTATTGAATTTGCACATTTTCTTCTGTTAATCTGTTTCATGTTCGTTTATTAGCCCAGCGAGAAAAATTTAGAAAGGTAAGAGTAAACAATCTGTATGTCCCCACAGCCTATGTAGTAGGGATGGGATTTGTCCCCAGGTTTATCGGACTTCTAAAACTTGGATTTTCTGCACTCCCTATGAGGCTTTTCTTGCTTTTTTATCGTTGTGTGCCAATCATGGTCGCTACCGTAGCAGCGGAAAAGTTCCTGTCATCTGATATTATCTATAGTAGCACATGATTTTAGGTTTCACTTGTTTTAGTAAAGAATGCTAACTTTTTTATGCTTAAACAAGAAAATATTATTCTGTAATGATTTAAACTGAGGTTACATTTAGAAAAACTACTTGACATCATGTAATAATTGTCAAATTATGACTTAAAAATCAATTCTTTTAGGGATTTTATTCATTTAATTTTAGAGAGAGGGAAAGGGAAGGAGAAAGAGAGGGAGAGAAACATCCGCATGTGAGAGATATATTGATCAGTTGCCTCTCACACGCGCCCAACCAGGGACCTGGCCCGCAACCCAGGCATGTGCCCTGAATGGGAACCGAACCAACAACCTTTCATTTCACAGGCTGGTGCTCAATCCACTGAGCTACACCAGCCAGGGATGAAAATTAATGTTAATGACCTACATAAGTTCAGTTATTTGTGGCCCATGCTTGTGTCTTTCATACTTTTGAATTTTTTTCTCTCAGTCTAAAGCATTACTTTAAAATAAATTAGCCAGTTTTAATATTTTCCCCTCAATGCTTTTTAAAATAAAGTTGTCCAGAATGATTCTGGTGTGAGATTCAAAACAAATTTCTAGAAATCCCATGTGTTTACATTACACAGCTGTCATCCTGATGCCATTGGAAAGCAGGTTTTCTCCACAGGTGTGTAGTTTCCTTTCAGAACACAGAAACAATATAATCATTTATGCATTAACTCATCATTTGGGAGAAGCAAAATTTGAAGGTTTCTGAAGAGAATAAGCTTTAATTTGGGGTAACATCTGGATCTTGTTATTCCGATAGCTTTCTTTCGTTGTAAAAATGGTACCTAATATGTACCTTCTGCCATTCTAATTGGTTTAGTTGTTTATTGTTTATTCTAAAGGATCCTGCCTTTAGAATCCATGTAAGTGCGGGAATTACTTAGAAACAATTACCCAATTTTAAAGTCTGTGAACAGATGGCTCCGTTGGGTTAAAACTCAATCCACCCAATAAGGTGATTTTTACATATGTATTTAACGCATTCTACCCCAAACTAGCTAATTTAGTTTATCTGGTAATAATATTAGCTGCCTTAAGTCCCCCACAGTCCTGATACTTTTTAATTAACGAGTTAAGTTAGGTATTATTTGAAAAATTGCGGTAAAGTGCTTGCAACATCAAATTTAGCATCTCCATCATTTTAAAATGTGTAGTTCAGTAACATTAAATACAGTCACATGGTTGTGTGACCATCACCGTCATCCACATCCAGAACTCCCTGTATGTCGCAAAACAGAAACTCTGTCTCCATTAACCCACGACTCACTGTTCTTCCCTCCCTCCCTGTCTCTGGAACCACCTTTCTATTTTCTGTGTCTATGCGTTTCACTTTTCTAGGTACTTTATATAAGCAGAATCGTACAGTATCTATTATATTGGGGATGGCTTGTTTCACTTGGCATGATGTCTTCAAGGACCCTTCCGACTGTAGCGCGCGTCACAATTGTTTTCTTTTTGCCCACTGCGTGTCTATATCGCATTCTGTTTATTCATCCATTAATGGGCACTTGGGTTGCTTCTACCCTTTGGCTATTGTAAATAATACTGCTATAAACATAAGTATGTAGCTATCTCTCTGAGACCCTATTTTCAATTATCAGAAGTATTACTGACAGAATGGAATGACTGTATTACCTGGTAATTATATTTCAGTTTATCAGGAACCACCATACTGTTTTCCGCAGGAGCTGAACCATTTTCCATTTCTGAAAAATTGTATTAGGGTCACTACGTAGTCATATCCTTGCAAGCACTTGTTAGTTTTCTATGTTTTCGGTATTTTAATGAGTGTGATGTATATCTCCTTGGAGCTTTGATTTGCTTTTTTCTAATTATTCCTGAAGCGAAGTTGTTGAGGATCATTTCACCTCCTTTTTGGAGAAAGGACAATTTGAATATTTGCACACTTTAAAAAAAAAGATTTTATTTAGTTTTAGAGAGAGGGGAAGGGAGGGAGAAAGAGAGGGAGAGAAACATCAGAGTGTGGCTGCCTCTCGTGCGCCCCCTACTGGGGACCTGGCCGGCAACCCAGGCATATGCCCTGACTGGGAATCGAACCGCTGGTTCACTTGCATGATGAGGCCCAACCCAGTGAACCAGCCTGGTCAGGGCTTGCTCACTTTTTAATCAGGTTGTCTTTTTAGCTCTTTATATATTCTGGATATGAACCCCCACTATGGACTGACTTGTGTGCTCCCCGCGGTGTGTGTGTTGAAACCCTAACTCCCAATGCATCTGTGTTTGGAGATGAGACCTATAAGGAGGTAAATGTTAAATGAGATCATATAGGTGGGATCCTAATCCAATAGGATTTATGTCCTTATAAGAAAAAGCACCAGCCCTAGCTGATGTGGCTCAATGGATTGAGCAACCACCTGCAAACCAAGGCGTGGCTGGTTTGATTCCCACTCAGGGTACATGCCTGGGTTGTGGGCCAGGTCCCCAGTAGGGGGCACACGAGAGGCAGCCACACTATGATGTTTCTCTCCCTCTCTTTCCCCCTCCCTTCCCCTCTCTAAAAATAAATAAATAAAAACAAAACAAAACAGAAACACCGAAGAGTTCTGTCTTTCCATTGTGTGAGGACACAACAAGAAAGTGGTCATCTGTAAACCAGGAAGAAATTCACACCAGAAACTGACCCTTCTGGATTTCGATCTGCAACTATCAGCCTTCAGGATGGTGAGAAGATAAATTTCTGTTGTTTGGACCATACAGTCCATAGTGTTTTGTAATGGCCACACGAACAGACTAGTACAACCTCGTATCACATACATGATTTGCAAATACTTTTACCCAAATGTGGGTTGCCTTCTTACTCTATTGACTGTGTCATCTGATATACAGAAAAGTTTAATTTTGATGTACTCCAATTCATCTATTTTTTTCTTTTACTACCCTTGTTTTTGGTGCCAAATACAAGAAATCATTGCCCAGTTGCTGCCATTTTCTCTTGTGTTTTCTTGTAAGAGTGTAAATGAAAAATGGTTTATTCAGGTGCTGTGTGACCTGGGAGAATGGTGGACTCCTGTCTCAAAGATCATCCTCCCTTCCTGTTCGAGCCTGTGGTTCTTATAGGGTCAAGGAGGGGAGGGCTTTTTCTCTATCCAGTCATCTTGCTAGGTTTTAGGGCATTCTGGTCCTGCCCATTCATCTTTCCAGCTTTTGGTGCACTCAGCGTGAGAACCTCCCCCTGTCACCATCTTGGCCAATGGGGGAAACTCCCTGATCTTCTCTGACTGCCTATGATAACAAGAGTTTTATAACATTAGCTGTTACACTTAGGTCTTTTATGCACTTGGACAGCATTTTTATATGGTTGATGATTATGATAAAAATCCAACATCAATATTTTGCGTGTGAAATTCCACTTTTAACAATACCATTTGTTGAAAGGACTGTTCTTTCCACATTGAATGACTTGAGCACCTGGTGCAACAATTTGCTTTTGGACTCCGTTTTATTCTGTTTGTCTATGTCTGACTTTATTCCGTTACCACACTGTTTCTTGTTTTTGCTTTCCCCTTGTAGGTTTGTGGTAAGTTTGAAATCAGAAACTGTGACATCTTCAACTTTGATCTTTTTCATAATTGTTTGACCTTTTCTGAGTCCCTTGATATTCTACATGAATTACAGAAAGAATTTTTCTGTGTGGAAAAAAAAATGTTGCAATTCTGATAAGGATTGCATTCAATTTATAAATCCTTTTGGGTAGTATTGGCATCTTAATACTATGGCTTCCAAACTATATATAGGGATGTATTTTCATATTGATGTCTATTTATTTCCTTTCAGCAACATTTTGTAGTTTTCACTGTACAAGTATTTTCATTCCAGGGTTAAATCAATCCTAATATTTAATTGGTTATGGTGCTATTGTAAATAGAATTGTTTCCTTAAATTCCTTCTCAGGTTGTGTGATATTTAGTATGTAGAAACACATCTAACTTTTAGGTTTGTGATTTTGTAGCCTACAATTTTGCTTAATTTGACCTAGTTCTAACAGCTCTTTTTGTGGAATCTTTAGCTTTTTTAACATGTAAGATCATGTTTTCTGTAAAAAGAGATAATTTTACTTTTTTATTTCCAATTTTAATGCTTTTCATTTCTTTTTCTTGCTTAATTGCTCTGGCTAGGACTTCCAGTGCCATGTTCAGCAGAGGTGGCAAAAGCAGGCATCCTTGTCTCATTTCTGATTCTAGAGAAAAAATTTTCTTTTTTTTTTTTTACCAGCAGGTAGAATTTTAGCTGTGGACTATTCATCTGTGGCCTTTATTATATTGTGGATTTTTCTTCTATTGCCAGATTGTTGAAAGTGTTTATAATGAAAGGGTGTTAAATGTTGTCAATTTCTTTTTCCACATCAATTAAAGTGACTATGTGATTTTTTCCTTTTTTATGTTAATGCAGCATTTAATACTGATTGATTTTTCTCAGGGTAAACTATTCTTGCATTCCAGGAATAAATCCAGATTTCTCATGATGTATAATTATTTAATGTGCTGCTCAATGCTGTTTGCTAGATTTTAATGATTATTCTTCACCAATATTCATCAGGCATGGTCTCCAATTTTCTTTTTTGTGGCTTCCTTCTCTGGTTTTGGTATCAAGATAATGCTGACTCCATAGAATAAATTTGTAAGCCCTCCCCTCTAAAAAAAAAAACAAAAACAAAACTTTATAGACGAACAATAGAAGGAAAGGGGGATAGGTGGAGGTAAGTGATGGTAAAGTGGCGGGGAGAGGTAAATGGTGGTAGAAGGAGGTTTGACCAGGGGTGGTGAACACACAATACAATATACGGTTGATGTGTTATGGAATTGTACTCCTGAAACCTATATAATTATGTTATCCAATGTCATCCCAATAAATTCAAAACAAATAAATAAATAAATGAAAAATTATTGAAAGAGTGGAGAAATAATATTAATTCTACTTTCAATATTTGGTGGAATTCACTAATGAAGCCATATGTTTCTAGACTTTTTTTTGTTGGAAGGTCTTTGATTTCTGATTCAATCTTCTTACTAGTTACACACCTGTTCAAATTTCCTATTTCTTTATGATTCAACTTGGTAGGTTGTACATTTGTAGGATTTTTTCTTTCATCTAGGTTATAGCTGTATTAAGTTTTATGAATATACACCAAATATTTTTTCTTCAAAAACTTGTCTCTGTAAATAAGATTATATTTCTACAATTTTCTCTTTTTCTTTCTTTAGCCAAACTTCACACTCAAAGTTAGAGGAGTTTAGGGTTTTATCCTGCAGATCCATTTCTGTATTGTTGTCTAAGTTTTTCTCCATGAAAATGATAAATTTAAATTTTCTTCCCTTTTTTTAATATATCCCAAAACACATTTCCATCTTCTGACATCTGCAGCCACAGAACTCTATAAAATAAGTTACCCGCAGGGTAAAGCCATTGTTTGTACAAATAATTGATTCTAATCTAGATTTTTATGATAACAGTACCACAAGTATCCTTCTGGTTAAGTAAGACTTATGCTCACCTATTACAAGAAGCATCTTGAATTTCAAGATTGTCATTTTTCCCCCGCAAATGTACTAATTTTATACCAAACAAATATATATTCACTCTGCACAAATAGCTACAAATTGTCATCTCAATAAAATGTGGAATGCAGAGTTATTTTCTACAAGTTACCTTTCCCTTATCTTATGTTCTGAAGTTGAAATGTAAATAAATTTCTTGATCATACATAATGGTCCTATCCAGTTTATCTTTCTCTTTATAGACAAATTACAGCTGAATTGTCATAGAAAGACGATGCAAAAGGAACTAGGTTACATACCTCACTTTGACACTGGTGGGCAGTATGGACTCCAAGGATGTCCATATGGTAACCTCTGGAACCTGTAAATATTTACAGTACATGACAAAAGACACTTTATAGATGTACTTAAAGTAGGGAGATTATTCTTTATTTTCCAAGCAAAGATATTAGCCCCTTAAAACAAAGAACTTTTTTGATCTGTAGTCTGGGAGGCAGCAGCAGGGGAAGTCATAGAGATTAATAGCCGGAGAAATATTTGACCCACGATTGCTGGAGAAAAGGCGGACAGCATCCAGGAGGGAGAGCTCACTTAGCAGATTACTCAGTTGAGTCTCCCCATACTTCTGATCCTCAGAAACTGTGATAAAATCCACATGTGTTATTTTAAGAAACGAAATTTGTGCTAATTTATCATGGTTGTAACAAAATGAATCCTGACACTCACTGGCTGTGTGCCTTTGGAAGAGCTAACTAAACTCTTTAGACCTTCAGCCCTAACTACTCTAACAAATATTTATTAAATGTTTTCTATGTGCTAATAGTCATTAAAAGACATCTGTGGAAGGATACGAAATTGTGTAACACACAATCCTTATCCTTAGTAAGAGGAAATACTACAGACAATGACTAAAATATCTTCAGGTACCAAACTTTAATCACTACATTTTAAACTTTTGTCACGTGACTAATAATGCTTTACGGAGGCAGAATCATGGTATTTAATGGTTCCTTTAAAATAGTTTGTCACTCATAGTACTGAGATTTGAGTGCCTAAATAGTGATGGCTATTCTGAACTTTCAATAATCATTTATTAAGACAAAGCCTTGTTTAATAATAGCTAAATATTAATAATATAATGCAATAAATAGAAAATTGAAGTATATTACATGGAAAAATGACATGGAGGAACATGCACTACAAATCTAATAGTAAAAGAATAAAAAGGAAACACTAGTAGAAGAATGGTAACGTAACATAATTTGTTTGCTTTGAAAATTTTATATTTTCCTTCTGGAAGCAATTAAAATTTTATTCATGGAAGAGGACTTTCACTCGTAGGTAAGATATTTTGAATTATAAATATTTTATTTTGATGTCCATAAATATAGGTGACATTTTAAATGAAAAGAAAGAATAATTCCTGAAAAACAACAAAAATTAGTTTAGCAGTTTGAGTAATTTTATAAAGTTTCACATTCATAACAAAATTTGTCTTTATTTTAATATGTGAATTAGAATTACTATGATAGAGACTCTTCTTAAATTTTACAGGATTTCAAAACAATATTAGGAGTCATCTTTATATATAATAGTGTCACTGCTTAATACGATGTGTTGTTTTTATGAAACGGAATAGCAGGACTTTTGATCCGCAGAAGCTAAATCACTAAAAGCTAACAATTTTAAGGATTATTTTTAGAATAATATCTTTTGCAATCTGTCTGAGTTTTTCAGTCATGTGACCAATTAATAATCAATTAAAGGTTATCTCCAGGGATACTATGTAAAATTAAAAACAGCATACATATTCATTTTAACTAACTGTGTGTTACGGTTAACAATTTCATTAAAATTAGTGTGTTGTTATAATACGGATTTTAAATACAAAGTTGTTCATGACAGATGGTCCACAAACTATGTTTCATTTGTCTAATAAAAGTGCACATCTACCAGTCACTTCCTAAAGATTTTCTCTAGTACTTCTATGTGAAATAGGCACTCTGACACTTGAACAGTCATGAAGTCATGCATGTGTTTATTATGAGAGAGTTGAGCTCAGCCCTTAGGCTCTCCCATCTCAAGCATTCCAAGTGCCGGAAGCTACCCAAACTCCCAGAGTAACTATCAGAACAACATACGTGGGTAAATTCTACAAGAAAGAGAAAGAAATAGCACACAAAATAGTCATATTTGCATTACACCTCCCTTTAGTCCCCTCTTAAAAACACTGCTATATGTCGCCCTGGCTGGTGTGGCTCAGCGGACTGAGTGCCGGCCTGCAAACCAAAGGGTCGCTGGTTTGATTCCCAGTCAGGGCACATGCCTGAGTAGTGGGCCAGGTACCCAGTAGGGGGCGTGTGAGAGGGAAGCACACTTGGATGTTTCCCTCTCTTTCTCCTTCTCTTCCCCTCTCTCTAAAAATAAATAAAATCTTTTTAAAAATTGCAGTTATAAAAAAATTAAAAAGAAACACCGCTACATGTTAGTAATTACTAATATGGAAGCTGTACTTGCAGACCATACAAATTTACATTTAAATTTTAACAATGTGTGCTCTGCAAATGAAATTTTATTATAAGAAAGACTGGTAGGTATATACTCTAAGAAATTTGGTGAAGGCTCAGTTTAAAAAGTTGGAGGGAGAAAGTATCCGTAAAAATACGGAACAATAGTTGGATTACGAGTCACTTTGTTAAGTGCCATAAGATCAGGTAATTAAAAAAAAATTGATGACTTACAGTTTTTTAAGAACTGTCATTTCAGCAACTAGAAAGAAATTATGCCCTTTTTAAAATAATAAAGACTACTTTTGCTTCATTCAAAGTTGAATTTTTTCTGTTTTGAGCCACTTATTTTTTCTGCACAGTTAACCAGGCATTGAGGGTTCCGAGGTAACCAAGGGCATTATTGGCTCAGGTAACACTGGACAGAAAGTTGCCAAGCAGGGCCACCGTTCTCCAACTTCCTAGAAGTGCAATTGTCTGGAATTAGTCTTTTGGGGAGCAGTATTACTTCAAATGTTCAAAGGCAGTTGTCGTTAAAGGAAACATGTCCTTATATTTACTCTGGTGGAATTATATACTTCAGTGACATTATGATAAACTGATTTGTACTTGGAATGTTGCAAAAGAAAAAAAAGAATGGTGCCCAAAATACTGGATAAAATAACAATGTTGAGAACTGTGTGGTGTTGTTTCAATGGCCTGCATTTTATTTTTAAGAGACAACACGATTTCGCATGGTATAGCACAAGAAAGGGCAGCTATGTGACCTTTGACACATGATTTAAATGATTTATTCATGAATGAGTTTCCTGACATAAATTTTTGGTAATGTTAATCAATTAATGTTCAAAGTTGTATGTATTATATAAGATAATGTTTGTTGAACATATAGATAATATAAGGTGTCTCAAAAGAGATTAATGTGCTTTGTCACCTGTACTCCTTGCTTATAATAGGGTTATTGTTAAACAGTGTTTAAAATTTGTACATAATATATACTTTTCAAAGCACACATATAGCTATCACTTCAGTGTATCTCCTCGAACTAATGCAGTGGAATACATAGAGTTATAATAATCTCTGAGCTTCTTATTAAGCAAAGTTACAGAAAAAAATATATAAAAAGCATACAGAAAAGTTGACTTTCCAATAATCATATGATAACAGATATATGTTTCAAACCCAGTAAGTTTTTTAACTCAAAGGCTGCTGCTTTTTGTATTGTATTCCACTGCTTTTCTAGAACATTTAAACACTATTAGAAAAGAACAAAGTATTAGCATAGGTATCTAGTTAGTTATAAACAAAGGGAAGGAGCAATGAAATCAAACATTAAACATGATAAGCTAGGACCCTGAGTTGGACAATAATCCACTTCACTAGGGAGTCTGACATCCACATGCTCTCACACCCTCCACCTTCAGGACAGAATCCCTGTGGCAGGGAAGAAGGATCTGTTACCAGCCATTAGCTGGGATTAACAAGGGGCAGGGACAGCAGGAGACATTCCTCTGCCAGGCACACGCACAGTAGAAGCCAAAATGGTGTACTTTGCTTCTTCCAGCCTAGGTATGAAGGGTCCCAAGGAGACTCGCACCCAGAGGAGCAATGGGCAGCGGCCTATTGCCCTGGGCTTACCCCCACACCTGTCTCCAGGGGTCCTTCCTTTGCTTCCCAGTTCCGAGATTGATAAACAGCCTCACTTTGTCTTGCTTGGGTAAATAACCCGGGGTCGCCTGACATGCAAAAGGCCCCAGGCCACGCTGAGGTGGTAACCTGTCAACAGTCAGGGTGGCCGTGATTTCTCTATTCATCATGAGCACGTTTTCAACTTTATGCAGGTTCTTCTATTGATTCCCAACCCTGCGTGAGCCTTAGGCTTTATTCCCTGTTTTCCATGCCTTGCTTGAGATCAAAACAAAAGCTCAAGGTCTGGAGACTTTAACCTAAAGACTTCAGGTAAGCAGCCACCTTAAGCAAATATGAACTCCCGTGTTTCTTGGCTTAAACCGGAGTTTTCTTACTTGAACGCCATCTCAGCAACGTATTTTAAAAAGATAGTTTTAGTATATTTTAAGCTGTATCTTAGTTATGTCCATTAGCAAAGCCTTTCAGAGTCTTTAATCTTCCATACTGCTGAAATAGAAGTTCCACATCATTTTTTAAACACACACAAATCCCTTGCATTTAAAAAGAAATATTAAAAACAAAGTGAAACAATATTCTTTACTAGAACTTTCCATTTTCCTCACCCATGACCCAATTTCTATCCGTCCTTTAATATTATTTAAAAAATAATAATTTAAAAAAATTATTAGTACTACCTCTTTCTGTTTCCTAAGTTCCCAATCATTTTTCCAACCCTCACCCACTAAGCTTCTGATTCAATTTTTGAAGTAAATCATTTTTACTGTTGTAACAATAATTTCCATGGCACTAACTGTGGCAAGAACTTCAACAGTTCTTGCTTAATTTGGCTTGCCAGTATATTGAGCACAATATTATCAATCATTCGCTTCTCTTAGAAACACTCTCTTCCCCCGGCTTCTATGGCGTACTGTTCTCTTAGATTTTCCTTCATCTGCGTGACAGTTCCTTTTTTTTTTCTAATTTGGAGAATTATTTTCTACTGTCATATTTTGGAATTCCTTCAATCTCTGGCTTAGCTTCTCTCCTTGTGTCACTTATATTTTTTAGTCTCCAGTGTAAGGGAGAAAAAAATAAGTTTTTCTAATTTTTCCTGTACCCTTCTTAGTTCTTGGCTGAGAGCACTCTAATAAAAGACGGATCAACAAGAGAAAAACAAACAGAAATTTATTAACATATATACCTCATGTGTATGTCAGCATAAGAAACGTTCAAACCTGTAGAGAATTTTTATGAGTTTATCTGAGCCAAACTGCTGAAAATAAGCAGGAAGTAAAATCTCAACAGATTGAGAAAATGTTCCAGAGATTGGTGGTTTTGCAATTTATCTTGTATGTTACGATCAAAGGAGGGGGCCTCAGGAGAGGCTCCTTGCAGTTCATCGGCGGTGGATCAGGAAAGCGGGAGCAGGGAAGTGGGGAAAACCCTGGGATTGGCTCAAAAGTAAAATGGAGGGACATATACTACTTTTCCATTGGCAGGTACAGGGTGGTTAACAGTGAACATTTACAGCACGTAGAGATGGTGTTCGGGCAACAAGGCGACAATGGGCTTCTGTGATCTAGTGCTCGGGTGCGAGAGTGTGCCCCGAGGGGCCTGGACATAAGGGATTATTTTGTCATTCCGACATTGTGTTATTCTGCATGCAAAAAGACAACAGACAGGCTCCCTTAAGGTAAAGATCGGCCTTTGTCAGGAAAGACACTGGCTTAGGACATGACTCTCCCACGACTCTAGTTTACTTGTCTCTGGACTTGGTATTTGAAGTTACGGATGGAGCTGAGGGAGTTGTAAAGAGCTCTTTTGTTCATGAATAAGATTAATATTCATATAAAAGATACTCCACAAATATCCGTCACCACTTCCACCAGGATCCAATGGACATCTGGGACTAGAAGAGGGCCCTCATCCCACCGGGCTCGCACACCGAACTCTGCCTGCCTGTCTCCGGAAGTAAATGTCTTCTACTTATAGCTGCCCAGTCTGTGGTATTTTGTTGTCGCCCTGAGTGGACTAAGACGCGGCCTTAAAACACGTCTTGGTGACTGATGGGGGTGGGGAGTGAGGGAACTAAATGGTAATGGAAAAAAATACACTAAAAAGTTTTAAAATATCTGACCTACTTTAAACTTCTTTTGGTATTTCTTTTAACTAGGAAACACATTTTATTAATAGAAAGAGTTGTTTGAGTGCTTTCTTTTTATCTCCTAAGAAAAGTTTCTTGTGTAGAGTCTTAGAAAATAATTAGTAAAAACAAAATAATCTGTATGAACTGCTTCTTCCTTGTAGGGCTGTAAATGGAAAGAGTGTCACTGCAAGATCCCCTTGCTTATCATGAGGAACTAATTAAATTTTCCTTTTATGGGCACAGGTGATGCGTATTGAGATTTGTTTTGAAAAATCGTCAGATTTTTTTCAAAAGTGTTCTTAATTTCCTCAAAAATCATTAAAAAACCTTCCACAGTATTGGCATTATATTATCCGCCACCTTAAACTCAGCTAACATAAATTCTGAGTGGTTCTGCAGAGCGAAGGATGACTGCGCCTTTCAGTCATAGTAGAAATACTCATTGTAGTTTTTATCTTTATTAGGTTGTTTTAATATTTTGTAGTTTTTATTGAGCTTTTAGTGTCTATAAAACATTAGGGTGCATGGGTAAAGATTTCCCAAGAGTGAGGAAAATGAAAATAGCCGACATACATTGTGCTGCTGAGATAAATAAACAGCAGCTCAGTTTACCGAAAGGTAATTTCCTCCATATCAATTGTCATCTTATTTTCCAGCAGCAACTCATCCACTAATCTCATCATACTGAAGGACAATTGGATGTCAGCATCATTAGAGGAGGCTTATGTCGGATATTGTTCTGGTTTTCTTAAAGTTTGCCTGGGGACAATGACTAGCTTTCCTTGATCATGTTCCTTCCACAGAATGTCCATTACGTTGAGTGTCTTCAAGAGCTAAACTTGAGTAAATGGTTTCTGTCTGCACTCGATGCTCCCCTCCACCTGTCCTCATTAACCCTCTTCCAATCTGATTTTGTGCTATTGTTCCACATAAATTGCTTTATCCAAGATCACCAATGACCACTTTCTAGTCAAATTCAATGGACCTCTCTGTGGCACTTGAGACAATTGATTATCCTATACCTAAAACTGTTCCTCAGCCTTAGGCACAATGCCGTGTTACCTTATTGTCCCTACTTCTTTGCCATTTTTTCCCCTTCGTGTTGTTGTGTTCCCTGTACTTGTTCATTAAACAAATGTTTACTTATCTTTAGACTCTAGTCTAGGTAGAGTTAAGGTAAACATTTGGGAATATGAGATGGGTAGGCCTCTAATTTCATACAGGGTTGATAACAAAGTAAAGCAACAATTATTACGTATGACAAGTACTGTAAAGATAACAAATCTGAGTGATACAGATGAAAGTGACAATAATTATGGGAAGTGTTGCAGGCTTTGGAGGTGAAGGTAGTCTTAGGTTTAGTTGCCATGTAAAACCAATTTGAGGGGGTGATATTTCAGTGAAGACCTAACTGTTGAAAAGAAACTAACAATTTCCAAATACGGGTGGGTGAGACAGCGCCAAGTTGAGAAAATTGCAATGCCAAGGTGAGAATAACTTGACTCATGATAAAAACTCAAAGGCCACTTTGGCCAACCAAGGGAGGCAAATGGAAATATAGGAGAAACTCACTCAGAGAGGGAGGTTAGCATACGCATTACAGCTCTGTAGACTATAGTAAGGAGTATAAAATTTCTTATGATAAAAATCATTGGAGGCTTAGAAGCCAGGGAATGATATGATTTGATAAGATATAATTCACGTAGTAAAGGACCCCTCTAGCCACTGTGTGGAATTATACGTTGTTAACAGCATCAGGAATAGAAGCAGAACAGTTAGGGCATTGCAATAGCCCCGGAGAGAAGTGATGCACCAGTGATGGAAGGAGATGAATGAATTTTGGATATGTTTTGAAGGGAAAGTTGACAGGTATTGCTGATGGATTACATGTGGTGGAGCAGTGAGAACAATAAAATGATCAAGGATGACTCCTGAGCTTTTGGTCTGAGCAAATGGGAGGATGATAGTGTCACAGGCTGAGATTTATTGATAGGAAGAGACTGGTAGAGAAACTCTTATGGGACAAAACAAAATTCAGTCTTGTATTTCTGATGTCCACAGGATCCTTCTTTGCTTTCTGCTCTTTTATCTTACTCTGAGTTATGTAAATTCGCTCAATTTGTATCAAAGGGCCATTGTGTAATTGTTACATGAAAGTGGAATTACTTGATATTTAAATAAGTGGAGAAGTGAATAATAATACAATGAGTTGTTAAACTATTGTTGAGCTGATCAGTGGTTACTTTAACAAGTCACTGTGATATTTAAATACTGTTCCATCTGAGAGTATTTCAAAGAAAATGGAATGTTTAATATACTTTCACTGATAAAGAAAACAAATTGCTTATAAAACAGCCAAAAAATCTATAAGCTTATCCTTTTGAAATTTCATCCAAGTATTGGCAGTATATGACATTTTTAATTTTATTAAATATTCACTAGTCAACTAATATACTACCAGTAGAGAGCCCAGAAATAAACCCATGTTTCTGTGGTCAATTAATATTTTACAAAGGGGACAGAAGTCTACAATGGAGTAAAAATAGCCTCTTTAATAAATGGTGTTGGGAGAACTGGACAGCTACATGCAAAAAAATAAAACTAACCACCAACTTACAGCATCCATCAGAATAAACTCAATGCATAAAAGACAAATATAAGTCATGATACCGTAAAAAATCCTAGCGGAAAACATAGGGAGTAAAATTTCAGATAATTCACGTAGCAACATTTTCACTGATATGTCCCCTAGAGCAAGGGACATAAAGGAAAGAATAAACAAATGGGACTACATCAAATTAAAAACCTTCTGCACGGCTAAAGAAAACATCATTGAAATGAAAAGGCAGCCCACAAAAGGGGTGAAGATATTTGCTAATGATACATCTGATAAGAAGTTAGTTCCCTGGATGTATAAAGAACTCATACAACTCAACACCGAGAAGACAAACAACCCAATTAAAAACATAGGCAAAGGCCCTGGCCAGTGTGGCTCAGTTAGTTGGAGCATCGTCCCATAGGCCAAAAGGTCACGGGTTTGATCCTTGGTCAGAACACGGGCATGGATTGTGGGTTTGGTCCCTGGCCAGAGTGTGTATGAGAGGCAGCTGGTCAATGTTTCGCCTGCTCTCTCCCTCCCTCCCTTTCCTCTGTTTAAAATCAATAAGCGTGTCCTCAGGTGAGGAATAATTTTAAAAAATGGGCAAAGGATCTGAATAGACACTTCTCCAAAGAAGACACACAGATGACCAATAGACATACAAAAGCATGTTCAGCATCACTGGCCATCAGAAAGATGCAAATTAAAATCACAATGAGATACCATCTCACACCAGCCAGAATGGCCATCATAAACAAATCAATAAACAACAAGTGCTGGCGAGGATGTGGAGAAAAGGGAGCCCTCATGCACTGTTGGTGGGAATGCAGAGTGGTACAGCCACTGTGGAAAACGGTATGGAATTTCCTCAGAAAACTAAAAATGGAAACACTGCCTTATGACCCAGCGATTCCACTGCTGGGATTATACCCTAAGAATCCTGAAACACCAACTCAAAAGAACCTATGTACCTCAATGTTCACAGCAGTGTTATTTACAATAGCCAAGTGCTATCACAGCCTAAGTGCCCATCAGTAAATGAGTGGATCAAAAAGCTGTGGTAGATTTACACAATGGAATACTACTCGGCTGTTAAAAAGAAGGAAATGTTACTTTTTGTGACAGCATGGATGGACCTAGAGGGTATTATGCTCAGTGAAACAAGACTGTCAGAAAAAGACAAATACCATATCATCTCACTCATATGTAGAATCAATTGAACAAAATAATTTAACCTACATAATGGACTGACAGCTGTCAGAGGGAAGGGGCTCAGTAAATAAAAGCTACGGGATTAAGCAAATATATATATATATACATTTGTCATATATACATTTCTTTTGTGTGTGTGATATATATATCACACGGACACGGACAATTGGGTGGTGCCGGCCTGATGGATTAAAACACATTTGTCCTGTGATACAGCAGTTTGCCCTTCTAGGAATATATCCAAGTAGCATGCAAAAAGATACCTACCAAAGGACTTATACATGAATGTTTATAGCAGCTTTATTCTTAATAGCTAAAACTGGAAACAACGCTGATATCCTTCATCATAAAATGGATAAACTAACTGTGCTTTGTCCTTCCAGTGGACTAACAGTGGACAGCAATAAAGAATGAACTACTGTTACATGCAACAACATGGGTGAACCTGAAAAATACTGAGGTATGGTTATATTTATATAAAAATATCAAATAAACAGTATCAAATATTTTAATAAAAATCAAAACAATGGTTTCCTGGGGGAGATGTTTCAGAGTGAGTGGGAAATTGCAGGCACAACAGAACCTTCTGAGATGATGGACGAGCCCTGTCTCCTCCTGTAGAAGGGTTCTGGGTTGCAGGAGTGTATGTCTTGATTAAATTCATTGCACTGTACATTTATGGTGTATGAATATCACTATATTCAAATTTTAAGGAATACTATATAAATATAAATGAAATGTAATGTTATGTATGAAAAGTATAAAAAAGTAAGAAAAATACATTTTCTTGTTTATTATATCAAAAAGAAACTTACAATTATATTCATTAGTTATTTTTCATATTCTTGACAGATATGACTGAGGATAAACTCTCCTAAATTTAAGCACAATCCATTTATGTAAATTGAACTCTCCAAAACTAGAGATTCATATGTGTTCATATGAGTAATTTTTGTCATTTCAATTAATTCAATTTTCAAAATCCGATTCCTAGCACATTATTGAAACCAAACACTTAACAGGGAGCCTGAGCCTGGATTGCTACAAATTCTGCCAAAATATGTCTGCTGTTTACAAAGGCCTCAGGAGTCCCATGAATAAAACCAATTCATTTTACACTCTCAAAACCCCATAAAAGAGCCTCAAGTTTGTTGCAGACAACAAATTCCCAGTAGGGTTACTCATTTTATACAACCACGAGCCATATATAAATGTGGCTCTAGCATGACACATGAATTAATTTTGTAAATCTCATCGGAAGCTGAATTGTATGCAGATGCACTTGAAACCATGCGGCATTTTCCTGACATGTATTTTTCATACGTGGCCATTGGAGATTTGCTGACACCTGTTCGTTATTCAAACTCTGGTGGGTAGATATTTGAGCTTCATAGGCATGAAGATACTATAAAAAGTTTTTTTCACAATCTGATGGGGTTACATCCCAATAAACCTTCTGTAAAGGTGAAGCTACCATAAGTTAAAAATGCATTTAATACGTCTAACCTACTGACACCAGAGCGAACCTTGAACGTGCTCATGTGCCGTCTGTCACCACCCAGTGTTACAAAGGGGTATCGTACTGTGTCTTGCTAGCCCAGGAAAAGATCAACATTCAAAGTACAGTTTCTACTGAATGGATACCACTTTCATACCATTGGAAAGTGGACGAATCATAAACTGAACAAGGGACTGTCTCTATAGGTTTTTCAAGGCAAACTTTGACCCTATGTTTCCATAAAAGCACTTTTGTTACCTTCTTATGAATATGCAAAAACATTTGAATTATAATATGAAATCCTACCAACTCTTTAACATCTCTCTGTAAGGACATTAGAGAAACTATTATTTTGTCTGTGAGTTTGTTCCTTTTTATAAGTATTAGGTATCACTTCATTGATTAGAGCCCACACAAGATATTTGCCATTGAAGTTACAGATCAAAGATTTTATTGAAGGTGACTGTGTTATTTAAATACTTTTTTTGCTCCTTGATAGTGATCATTAATTATCAAATTATATATCTCATTCAATTATCACATTAGGGAAAAAAAATCTACATCCTTCAGCTGGAAGCTTTCAACGTTTTGACAAAATGATGGCAATTTTTCTTTCTTAGCCTGTGAATATACCCCCTGATCTTTAAAGTTATTTCTCAAAAACAGGCTGACTGGAAGTTTTTAAGAAAACCTCCCTCTCATTAAGAACTTTGAGATTCAAAAATTAGTGCTGAGCACCTCACAGCAAACAAACCCTTAAAACGCCTTATCAATATGCAGTGATATAAATTTCAGCTGAAAGGTTTTGTAATCCATTAAGCTCCCAGTTCTAATTAATTTAATTATCCCTATTTAAAGTCAAATAACCTCATATAATTCTCTCTCTACTTTATAAACATGCCAAATTCCAGCCCTGGTGGATGAGGCTCAATGGATTGAGCTCAGGCCTGCGAACCAAAAGGTCTCTGGTTTGATTCCCGGTCAGAGCACATGCCTGGGTTGCCGGCCAGGTCCCCAGCTGGGCCATGTGCAAGAGGCAACCAAAGGATATTTCTCTCACACATCAATGTTCCTCTTCCTCTCTTTCTCCCTCCCTTTCCCTCTCTCTAAAAATAGATAAATAAAACCTTTAAAAAATGAAAAAATAAATATGACGCATTTCAGATAATATTTCATTGCTAGAGAATTCTATCGGCTACATGAACGACTGCCGGAATGTGACCAAATTCAACAATTCAGAAAGACTCCCTTCAGCATTTAGTTAGTTAGCTGGAACCAATGTTACATGTCCCTAGACATGCACGTTTCTGAACATTAAAAATTTCTCTTTTTTATCAGTTGGAGAAAATTTTGAGTAAGACTTTCTTAGTTTCCTTTTGTTACTCTCACAAATAACCACAAATGTAGTGGCTTATGATAGCACGAATTTATTACCTTACAATGCTGGAGGTCAGAAGCGCAAACTTGGCCTCACTGTTCTAAAATAAAGGTGTTAGCAAGGCTCGTTCCTTCTGGAGCTTCTAGATTAGAACGTGCTCTTTGGCCTTTGCCAGTTTCTAGAGGTCCCTGCATCCCTTTGTTACCAGCTTCTCCCCCATCCTCAAATCCGACAGCATAACATGGTACAATTTCATTTTCTATCAGCCTCTCTCTGTCTCTGTCTCTTGTGTGTTTCTCCTTTTGTTGTCACGTGACCGTCTCTGTTTGATCTTTCTGCCTTTTTCTCCTGAGGTCCCTTGTGATTGCATTGGTCCTGTCCAGGAAATCTAGGATAATCCACTCATCTCAAGATTCATATCTTCAAAGTCCTTTTTGCCATATAAGCTAACATCTACATAGGTTTTAAAGATTAAGATGGGGTGTCCAACTTGCAGCTGGCAGGCCACATGTGACCCAGGCCGCTATGAATGCGGCTGAACACAAAATCATAAATTTACTTAAAACCTTGTTTTGCTCATCAGTTTTCGATAGTGTTTGTGTATTTAGTGTGGCCCAAGACAACTCTTCTTCTTCCACTGTGGCCCAGAGCCGCCAAAAGGTTGGACACCCTTGGATTAGGATGTGGACATTTTTGTAGGGCCATTATTCACCCTACTGTAGACTTCTTTGCCATCTATGCCCATGGAACCATATGTATTTCCAAGGAAAGAGGGTACAAAATATGCTTTTAAGTTACTCCAATTTTTAGAGAGATCTCCCTTTGAAAATATAAGAGAACCCGCCCTGGCTGGTGTAGGTCAGTGGATTGAGTGCCAGCCCGAGAACCAAAGGGTTGCAGGTTTAATTCCCCAGTCAGGACACATGCCTGGGTTGTGGGCCAGGTCCCTGGTAGAGGGGTGCGCGAGAGGCAACCACACATGGATGTTTCTCTCTCTCTCTTTCTCCCTCCCTTCCCCTCTCTCTAAAAATAAATAAATAAAATATTTTTTAAAAAAGAAAATAGTCCACCTGCTTGCCATGCTATATCACCACAGAGACTGTTATTTCATGGGTTCTGACATTCACTTAAAGAAAATGCACACAACGAATATGTTTTCTATTACACAGAATCCCCCCGCCCATCACAATTGGGTCTTTTTTTCCCTTTATCATTTTGCTGCACCTAATAAATGAACCTTAAAGAATATGTAAATTACCTCCATTTTCTTCCTGTTTGTGTAGTAAAATTGAATTATCCAATTTGACACCCATAACCCATGTAATGTGTATAAAACTACAGAAATATAAACAATGATAAAAATAATAAGTTCAATAGAATTTTATTTAGCTCAGAGGAATTGCTCTGGACAAATTTTATGTATACACCACCAAGGATTACTTTATTACTTTCAGTTAAGGAGACTCTGAATAAATTTTCTCTGCCTTAGGGACATATAGAGACATAGAATGGTTATCTAAAAATATTCAGTCTGTTAAAATAGTAACTTAGTGCCCTGGCCAGTGTGGTTCAGTTGGTTGGAGCAACGTCCTATAACCAAAAGATTGCGGGTTCAATCCTCGGTCAGAGCACATGCCTAGGTTGTAGATTTGATCCCTGTACTTGCTGGTCCAGGTACACATGGGAGGCAACCTATCGATGCTTCTCTCTTGCGTTGACATTTCTCTCCCTCCCTTTCTTTCTAAAAGCAATGAAAAAAGTCTTTGGGTGAAGATAAAAAAATAAATAAATAAAATAATAACTCAGCATCATTGCCACAAAAATATCCTTCTTTCACCTCATATATAAAAGTTTGTTAACGGTGGGAATTACATTTTTCAAGAACATTTTTTACCACCATTTGTACAAACTCTATGACAATGTGTATTACACTTTTGAGTGATACGAGACTTTGGAAATTTCCATATTAAGATGAAAAATTGTTTTGCCACGGTTTTATAACACATTTTGGACCAATTATTTAGAAAAAAGGAATCTAGTGCATTAAATGACAGCTCATTATTGAACAATAATGCCCTTGAATGCTATCACTTTTACAAAATGGGTTTCATTTAATTTTACAATGCTATGCCTGAAAAAATATACCAGTCTCTTTCCGTGGTCTCATTCAATAATAATAATAATAAATTACCTATAAAGGGCCATTTTTATCTTAAAAAAAGAGTTTGTGTAATGCAAGTATTCCCATAATTATCTATAATTAATCACCTAAAATAATTGACCAGTTCTAGAGAAAATCCTTATTACTATTGAGAAATGCAAAATTCACCAGGGATTTTTCTACAAATTTTAATTGTAAGGATTTTTTTTAAAATAATGATTTTCAAACAACTTTCAATTATCATATTGTGGTTATATTTTCTTGAGCAGCTCTTATCTTTTTGAGGTCCATAGGAAATATCGAAGTATAAAGTGACATCATGTCTGGAATTGGTTTAATGACAGTCCATGGAGGGGACTGAGAACACCAGTGGAAATGCCCGTGACACTAGGGTCCCTGTTAGTTAGGCGCTGATATATGCCGGGGCTCATTGTATCATTCTTCTTACTTTTACATACGTTTGAAATTTCCCATAAAGCGTTTATTTTGTTTCTTTAAATTCCATTTGGCAGGGTCAGTGCTGTCCTGCTTCCGGTCTGGAAATGACTACAGCAGTGTGTCTCCAGGGATCTATAAAGTCGTCTAGATGAGCACAAGCCCCGAAAAAGTGACAACTGGAGTTAGTGAAGGACCTATTATACTGGGAAAGATCATATTGTTTAAAAATAAAATCAGAAACACAAAGGCAAATTTAATAAAGCTGGCACAATATGACAACGTTCTCTGTCTATGTCTGACATTGTTCTTTGTATAAAATTCTCCGAATTTTCTGACCATGTCATAATC
The DNA here is from genome assembly GCA_004026545.1 of Mormoops blainvillei. Classification (NCBI taxonomy): domain Eukaryota; kingdom Metazoa; phylum Chordata; class Mammalia; order Chiroptera; family Mormoopidae; genus Mormoops; species Mormoops blainvillei. The sequence goes on along the minus strand of PVJD01013013.1, from coordinate 7,838 downwards.
CTGTTTTTCTCTCATTTATAAAACTTGGGAAGCCCTTTGGATTCGGAATAAAACCCCCAAACCCTCCTAATATTAAACATTGAAATACATATGAGCTGGACACACATTCAGGAAAGTTTAATAAAAACAAGTAAGATAATGATTTCCAGCCCATCGATTTCAGTTCCTGGCCTTGGGCGGCCGGAGCCTCTCCCGGCAGCTCAGGGCACAGGGTGGGGCTCACACTGAACAGGACACACATGTCACTCACACACCTGCACTCACTCAGGTCGGGCAATCGAAACCTGACGATTGACCTCGCATGCACATGTTTGGAAGGCCGGAGGAAACTGACGAGCCCCGAGAAATCCCATGTAGCCACAGGGAGAACAGGCACACTCCGCACAGACAGCAGCCCCCACTGGGAATCAATTTTATTTTCTCATCAACATTGTACGAGAACAATGTCGAATGAAACAACCTTATGCCAGAACCAGCTGTGTATAAGCATTAGTCAACGAAACGATACCGTGAAAAGAGGGAGCGTGTTCTACAGATATGCCGATTGTCAGCAAAGGCATAAGCAGCCATGTTTAGAATGCAAATGTAGGGACCTCAAGGTCTTAAGCCTTGGATCTGAGATTCTCATTCTGTCTTGTCTTTCTTCCTCACAGCCATGTCTGCAGAGTTTTGGAGAGAGCTCTGCCCCCAGGGTCTTTTGGACTTGACTGGGGATATAATGTCCCCACGTGAGGGTCTACTCTGAATACAATGAAGGCAACTGGGGATTTAGGGCCAAGAGAAAAGCAGAGTGAAGGGGTCGGTGGATAGAAATCACTAAGAGGAGAAATCAAGAGTAGGACACCCTTGCTAAACCTATTAACAGGATTCTTGGTGAAAGTTGGCCAGGATGATCAGATCAGTTATCAAGGGTAGGAGTTAGCAGGATTCTTGCTAAAACTAGGTTGGGTGGGGCAAGGCTAAAGCCTAGTTAAACAGAGGTGTGATTGAAGCCTGTCTAAAGTTTGGTCAAGGAGAGTCTTTGTCACATGGAATATGTCCAAGCGTTAATGGGAGAGACCTGGTTCTTCTGGCCAATGCCACAAGCAGTTCCAACTCTTGAGTCCCCCATCAGGTTCAGGGCAGAGTAAGAGGGACAGAAATAAGGGCAGCCAAAGGCCAGGGTGGCAAGCGCCCTCCCCTCCTGGTCCTTTGTTCTGAGGACTTAAATAGGATGGGGAGTGAGAGGGTTACATATTGATTGACCCGTAAAGGTGGTGCTAGCTTTGGGGGAGCGGGTGTTGAATACCCAGAGGTATTAATGGGCTACTTCCTTTGCTTTTAGCCTCCTGGGTTAAGTTCTTTGTTACATCGACACTATGAGGACCCTTCCTTTATTTCCTTCTGGCCTCTCATTCCAACACTTAGAGTTGTAAGCCGTGTCTGTGTGAGACTGAAACAGACCAAAATAAAATAGATTTTTTTCTCAAAAAGCTATGTACTTTACAGATAATCAAAAGGTTGTCTTTAATGTGATCAGTAAACCTTCTAAATTCCCAATTCCGTCTTTGCAGGAATATTTTATCCTCTGTGACAGCATGGATGGACCTGGAGAATATTATGCTAAGTGAAAAAAGTCAGGCAGACAAAGAAATATCCCATATGATCTCACTTGTACATGGAATCTAATGAACAAACTGAACTAACAAGGAAAACGGGGACAGACTCATAGATGGAGAGCAGGTGACAGCTCTAGGGTGGGGTTCAAGGGTAAGGTGGAGGGATTGAGCAAAAAGGAAAAAGGACTCATGGACCTAGGCAATTTCTGTAATACTGTCATATTGTAAGTGGACTTGTTCTTTTTTCATTCAGCGTTATTTCCCAATATTCTTCTTGGTGTTTAGAAGTAGTAATATTTCCTTTTCTGATGTGGCATATTCTATTATGTAAGCAAACCTTAATTCAATCACGCTTTCTCTGGTTGTTGGATCTGTGTGCCTTCTTCAGTCTTTTCTCATTGTGAAAATCACCCCGGCGGACATTTTCGGTCTGTGTCCTGATAGCCACAGACGAGGGTCTCCCCTGGATGTATACTGAGTATGAGAATATTAAGCCAAAAGATGTGATTGGACGTGATACTAACAAATTGGTTTTTTTTTTAACGATCCCATTTGATCCCCATTATCGCCAACACTTGGTATTATCAGACTGCTTCAGTAGTTGCCAATTATACATATTTTAAATGACATTTCCCTGTTGTTTTCATTTGAATTGCCTTGATTACTGGGAGTGCATGAACATAAGCTTTTCATATACTTATTGTGGTTTTTTTCTCATTGATTGGCGGCAGTTCTTTAGATATTGTGCACATGAATCTAATTTTAGCTGTATGTATGGCAGAAAACTTCATTCACCATGTGGCTATTTTTAGTTTAAGTGTTTTTTTTTTCTGATTTTTTAAAACTCAGAGGAAAATTTTGTAAGCATAAAAAGTACATAGAATAGCATAATGAACCCCTATGTATTATCAGGTAGCTTCTCTGATTATTAATATTCTAATATTTTTATTTCATGAGCACTTCAGTCAGTCACCACAAATGGCAAACATGGAAGAAATATTTCAACAATATTCATCCTTTAGTTTAAGGGATGCCACAGCACAATTAAAGCTATGAAAATACCACACTTCCCCATATGCATTTTGACTGGTTTGGTTTATATGCTGGTATTGTTTATATGTTTGTTTTGTTTCGCTTCAGAGCACCCTGATGTGGTAGCATCTTGGTATCACCGCTATTTCAAGATTCTGTATGGATATTATCAGAGTTTTAAAAATAAAACTCATTCTATAATTTTGCTACCCAAAAAAAGAATGCTTTAGAAGAAAATGTTTAATAACCTACTTATTCCAAAGGTAATATAAGCAAAAATATTTAAATTTCCTCTATAACTGTTTATTTGATACGTCTTAGAAGCTTAAATTCTTCCCTGAGATTAATTTTCAGGGGTTTAAGAATTCACAAGTGGTGGCATATAATCTCATATAATATCTATTACCAGTGTTTGTTTTCTACAAAATTATGTTATGATGGCAAAACTATGGGTTTTGTGAATTGCAAATGCTAACCAGAGATGGGCTCATTTGGATGTTATAAATGCCAAGTTTTTGCACAGTGAAAATTAAAAGATAAACAATGTAGATTTAGTTTTTTAATTATCTGAACTAGATATACTTTCTGTTTATAATTAAATGTATGGATATGAGGCCTGTCCAGAAAGTATTTGGCCATGAGCTATGAAAAATAGAGACATTTATTGAAGAAGATACAAGATAAAAGGAACATTGTTCACAGAACAATGATGCCTCAGTCCCTCCCAAGTAGGCACCTCAGCACCTCACACAGTTTCCCAGTCGCCATCAGCTGCCTGGGCTACATGCGGCCTGCGGGCTGTGGGTTGGACAACCCTGTTTGGAAGGGACCTTATTAAGTGTTTTGAAATTAATGTCATTGTAGGGGTGCCCATTATATTATCAGGTTTTATATATTTATCTTTTCTTTTTTCCTGAAATTTCAACTTGGTTTTTTGTTGGTAGGATCGGCCTACATTAACTTCACTATTAATAATTATTCTTTAATTGCCTATGAGGTGAGAGAATCTTCCGAAAAGGGTAGGCTCTCAGGCAATGGAGGACAACCTCTAGGTTTTTGCTCTCTGGGAAGATAGAAAACAAAGAAAAATCCAACTTATATATTGCTTGCCATTGTTTTTCTCAGAATACATCAGCTAGTTTGCAAGAGCTTTGGGTTTGTTTTTAAACTGAATGTTGGGGGGACTTTAATTTATGATTTTCACTTCTGTTTCACTGACAGAGACCCAGGCGGGAAGTCAGGAAATCCATAATGAACTTCCTTTCTTGGACACCTGGTATGTCTGCTTTGTACTCATCTTTTTAGCTTACATGTAGCAAAGGTGTTTTTAGCTACATCAAATATAAGAATATTTTTCTAAGATTTTGCTATTATTCATATTTTTCATGCTCTCATTAAGAATTTCTTACATAGTTGATCTTGAAGCCATTGGATATGAAAAGAGAAGTAAAAATAATGGCTCAAAAGGAACCAGGGAAATCCTAAATCACACAGGAAAATCTGTCCATTCTTTCTAATATACCGGCCCCATATTCTTATCTTGTTTCTATAGTTGGATTTAAATTGGAAAAATTCTGACACTAACTACATATGCAAAGAGAATAGAGAATGAAGTCAGTTTTAAGGCAAAGGAGATTTATTTTATTATCTTGATTACAATAACGATGGAAATAATGGGAATTATTGAAAAGAATGTTTTAAATAAGTGAAGTATTTCGTTGATAAGGCTTTTCCTCTTTTGATGAAGCTGCCAAGTCATGGATTTCCTTTCATTTTCATAAGCTGATAACAGGAAAAAAGCATGCATAATTTAAAATATGTATTTAAGTTTTAAAAATCCATTGCCTGATTTCAGCGATGAGATTGTGGGTGCTCATCCAATAAGAGAAGATCTTCAGAGAACATCTCGCGCCCCAGTAACGCACCTTAATAAGAGACGAAGAGCAGTAGACCTGATTAAACAGTCACATAAGACATATATAGAGATTCGCTGACTCCGCCTAGATTTTGGCAAAGAAACTGCTAGCAATGCGATACATTAATTTAGTATTTTCACTATTTATGAAATCAATGCATATTAATGGTAAAATATACAAGGAACTCAGAAAATTAATGTTATTGAATCAGATATCTAGAACTATAACTACTGATCTTTTGGTCATTCGACATGCCATATTTAAACTCTTATTCCTTGCTTATTTTTTACCTGATATTAGGCCATTATGAGGTTGTTGATTTTTTTTTTTTTTAGTGGATGGACATTAGCTACCTTAAAAAATATGATTCTCATGGTAGAACATTGTATGTTTCATAATTTATTTAACTCATCCTCAGTTTTTGAACATGTAAACACTCTCTAATTTTCCATGACATAAAATCTGCTGTGATAAATATCTTTGTACCTTTGTCTGCAGAAACTTCTCTATTTTTTTCAGAATATATTCTTAAAATTAAATGGTTTATGAAAGAAGAGAGGTTTATATTTAAGGCTATGTCAATGTGTTCTTAACAAAACTGTATTAGAGAATTTCTTTGTTTCCTTACGTCTACCAGCTTCGATTATTCTTATGAACAAAACGCAGTAATCTGGTAATTGAAAATCCGTGGGTTTTTCTTTAATATGTATTTCTTTAGATATTGACTTATATGCAAAGCCTGTTTTCATAACATCATTTTGAATTATTTGTTTATGTCCTTTCAAGTCTTCACTTGTGAAGAATTAAACAAGTCATATCTGAAACGGAGACTTGGTCTTAGTCCCTTCAGGGGCTGTAACGAAATATCGTAGTCTGAGTGGCTTATCAATGACAGCCATTTATTGAGACTAGAAAGCTCAATATGAAGATAGTGGCCGATGATAAACATAAGGAAGGAACTGTAACTGTACCAACATATGTTACTTTTCAGGTGAAAAAAGGCAGCATATGAAAAGAATACTTTGATCAATGTGCTTTTTTAAATCTATTTTTTTCACTACGAATCTTCATGCAACTCAAGATATGTATCCTTTAGATTATAAATTTCCTATGCTTTTTGAGTTGGATCAAGGATACTTTTTGTACTAGAAGAAAAATTTCAAGTGATTCATTGTGGCAAAAACTGTGAGAACAACATGATAACACTTAAGATACTTGCTTCATATATGTTCCCTCGATATTTGAATTGCTTGTTTTGATAATGATAATTTTATCTGTATATTAATGAAAATTGCAAATCTAGAAAACAGTAGTCCTTTTGGAATTTTAAAGTAGGAGGTTGTCCCTCTACTAGTGTGAAGGGAAGAGGTCAGGATAAGAACGAGGACTAATGAAGAGGCAAGCCTTAAATCTTCTTTTGCCGACTCACCTCTTGCTCCAAATTAAGCATGGGTCAATCACTCTGGTAATATTTCTGCTTCCCTTTATTACCTTTTCTCTGTTTTCTTATTCTCTTGTCTCCTGCCTCTTCCCATGTTACCGCGGGGGGCAGAGAGTGGCCATGTGTGTCAAGAACAGGACATTGTGCCACTCAAATTCATCACCGTCACCCCCATCAACCTCAAAATGAAGACCATCGGAGCTATACTTTATACTGCGATGTCTGAAACTTGGTTTTCTTCATCTATATCTCACACCCGGGTTCTTTTTCCACCACGCAATATATTACTTTAAATGTAACACTGCTTTCTAATTAGAAAGATCAATTTGCATGAAAGCTGTAAAAGAAAGAAAGAATTATACATAAAACTATTACCATTACACGCATTTGCTATGCAGTTTGTGAGAATGACAGTTTTCATAATCATTTATCCTTTCCAGAGTTTTTTCCGGCATTTTAAATATGAACCAAACACATGTAAAGATGAAAGATATAGGCCATGCAATCTGAGTTGATGATATAGATGCTTAATAGTGATTTAAATTTCCTATAGGTAGGTCTCACCGAGTAGCAGGAGATTTTGTCATTTCCATTAAAATCCAATGTTGTCACATATTTCCTTAAGAAGTAATTTCTCTAAAAAAGTACTATAATGCATTCCTGACATTAAAATTTTCTAAAACGTGACTGAAAAATTTTCCAATGGTAATCATAAATCTCCATATTTGTAATCAGATTTTGAGTTCTTTAAAATTATTTCAGCAGGGGAAAATTCCTCTGAAAATCGAATTTCTATGTATTTGATACCGACAAGCAAGTAAAAAGTTGAACAGTTCTTCCCATTAAAGCAAAGAAACAAACCAAAAACAAACAAGAAAAAGACACTCTCTAAACTTTCAAGTGCAATGAGGGTAAAATTCTCTAGAGTAAAACTTGCTCTGTTATTTCCATTGCTATTGCTCCAGAGGATTTGGTTGCAGATGGAATTTCCATCTGGAAACTGTCCCTGCTGATAATCTTGGATAGTTTTATTGGCTTCATCCTCTAGAGACAAGTAAATTCTGCAGTTGGCTCCTTAGGACACAGCTAAAGCTGAAGTCCTGCAGAGACTTTTGTAATGAAGACTTGAACTAACTGCCTTGGAAATTATGATGGAGTAAAAATTCTACATATTATAATGAAGGAGGGTCCAGTCTTTTTATACTCGCTTTTAATAATATATCCAGGCAGAGTATTATGAATCTTAATGTTACAGTATAATGTGTCATAGAAAATCACTCTGTTTTAATTATGAATATGTGCTAAGGGAATTCTACCAGTGATAGTTTCTTTCTCTGTTCGACACTTGCATAGGTTTTTTTGTTGTTGTTGCTGTTTTTTAAACCTGTGACTTTCTTTCTTATTAAAATGAAAATGCAAGACATCTTGTCTCACTCTGGAGAGTGAAAAGGAAGGCAATTCCCCTGCAAAGAGGTCGGGGTTTAAAAATACACCACAAAGAGGATTAACCAGTCAAAAAAGCAGAAACATTTTTGCCATCTTAAAAGAAACACATCCTTGTATCATTAGCAAAAGTTTGAAGAGATTTAGTTGAGTTTCATATCATAAACCGGGCTGTGTATGTGAGTGGAAGTCGCAGCACTGGTAACTTTCCCACTTTCACAATTCTGTAGACTTGTGGCAAAACATTCATTATTGTTTCATTGGCATTCAGGCTGCTGTCACGTTTAATGTAGCACATTTTTCAGTTCAGCCTAGAAAGGCAGTACATAAAGTAGAAAACATGATGTGAGATATTTTGAAAAGCTGACAGCTAATTATTCTGAAGTCAGATCATTTAATGGAGAAATA
>PVJD01013012.1:0-36510 GCA_004026545.1 Mormoops blainvillei | reverse complement strand
AGGGAGGGAGGGGGGGAAGGAAGGAAGGAAGGAAGGAAGGAAGGAAGGAAGGAAGGAAGGAAGGAAGGAAGGAAGGAAAGTAAGCTGATTCATTTACACAGTAGAATACACTCCGTCGCAAAAAAGAAAGAAATCTTACCTTTTGCAACAGCATAGATGGAACTGTAGAACACTATGCTAAATGAAATGAGCCAGTCAGAGAAGGACAAGTACCATACGATTTTGCTTATAAGTGTAATCTAATGAACAAAATAAGCTAACAAACAAAATAAAAACAGATTCGTAGATACAGAGAACAGACTTACAGCTGTCAGAGTGGAGCAGGTGGGAGGGCTGGGTGAAAAAGGTAACAGGATTAAGCAAAAAAAAAAAGAAAGAAAGAAAATTCATAGGCAGATAATAGTATGGTGATTTCCAGAGTGAAAGGGGGAGGGGCAGGGGAATTAAGAGCCGGTAAAATAGGAATAAATGGTGTTGGAAGGAGACTTGACTTGGAGTGGTAAACACACAATACAATATACAAATGAACGTGGTATGGAATTTTACCCCCTCTGAAACATATAATTTTATTAACCAATGTCATCCCAATAAGTTCAATGAAAAATTAAAAGTAGAAAGTAAAAGTAAAAATAAAGCTAACTAGAGGTCAAACCCACTGTCTCACTAACAACTAACTGAACATAAGGTCAGTTTAATGAAGTCACAAAATAAAATATGAAGTCAAGGTCAGTGTAGATGCAATAATGCAATATACGAGTATAGTCAATGAAGACACCCAATCATAAACCCTTCTCCTATCCCTCCTGTACTCCAGAGGCTAGAATAGTAGAAATTTCTTAGATGTCTTTGCAGCTTGAGTTCGGTACATGATCCAGGTTCTACTAAGATACAAAGCTGGGAACTGAAAAAACTGGCAGAGCACAATGAGAGTGGGGTGTCAGCCAGCACGAGGTCTGCTTCGCAGGACAGCTTTGGCTGAAGTTCTGTTGGCTCTGTCATTCCTAACTGGGTAAACCCAAATACTGTTGCCTGTCTCTCACAGAAATTCTGTTAGCTACCTAACACCCTAAATCAATCCCTCTCAGTTTTAGACAGGCAAGATGGTACTGTCCACAACAAAAGCCACAACTTAAGGATGATATTTTAAAGAAACTAACTTAGTAAAGCTTTTGAAGACATGTTCACACACATCTAAACATGTTTTTAAAAGGGATAGGACAATTTCAAAAAGGTAGGTAAACAGCAGATACGTTGTAAGTACAACCCCAGTATATACAAACTAAAGAATCACATTTTATTCAAATGGTATTACAAACAATGCTACATTTTATCACAAATGTTTGACTTTGTTAGAACAGGTGGGAAAGTAGCAATCAATTCTAGTTTAAATATCTGCAATAATACTTGCCTTATTTAAAAAATGGAAGTAAATAAGTCCAAAATCAAGGTGGTTGTAAATACTAATAAACTGTTCAGTATTCAATAAAGACACCTGGATCAGATGTGGAATTTGGTCTCACTTAACAACACCCAGACCCTTTCTAGTCAGCCAACATGGAAAGTGGCACGGTGAGGGCAGTGTGAGGAAAGCTGGGCTTCAATTTCAGTCCTGCCACTTCTTTATAATATGATAAATGGGTGAAGTGAGTAAAATATCTTTAGCATTAAATGAGATAATGGGAGGCACTTAGTGGATATTTAATAAATGGCAGCTGAATCTGAATCAACTGGAAAAAAATCACAAATGTTTTAAAAATTAAATCTAACAATTCTAAGTTAACAGTTCAGGATACTAATAGAAGTGATATAACAACGCTATATGACAGCAGAAATTCTTGTTTTAGAATTTAAAGAAAAGATAATGTTAAAACAAGAAAAATTGACAAAGGTTAAAATTTGAACTAGTCCCTTATAAAAAATATAACTATTTCAAAATTTATTTATCCCCTCCTTCATATATTGACAGGCTACTACATGTGAGTCACTGTCCCAGGTGCCAAGGGTACAGCCCTGAAAAGAATAAACATGGATCTAACATTCCACTGGGGAAGAACAAAAATAGGAAACGGGAAGTAGACAGAGGATGAGAAAGAAGGAAGGTAGAGAGGAGACACAAATGAGAAAAAAATGTCACGTAGAGATCAGCTAGGCAGAAAATACAGGGTAAAGTGAGAGCAAATGACTTGGTGAGTGAAGAACATTTTCTCTAAATTTATTCAAATTGTGATTTGAATTGAAACAATAATCTGTGCAAACGACCTGAGCAGACAGAAGCTGGACAGATTTAAGGGGCTGAAGGAGCCAGTGAGGCTGAAACATAATCAGCAGAGGATTCAGCAGCAAAAAACAAGGCTAGAGAGACAGGCATGGGTTGGATTATGTAGGGCAGCGGTTCTCAACCCTGGCTTCCTGCTAGAATTACTGAGTAGTTTTTTTTTAAAAATACCAATGTCCGGGACCCATCTCAGACTAATTACTTCAGACTATCTGGTGGTAGAACCTGGACATTGGAAATTTATCAAAGCTCCTTGAGTGGTTCTACTAGGCAGCCAAGGATGAAAAGTATTGATGGAGAACTCAGATCCCAGGCTAAGGAGTTCTTATTTTATTCTAAGTATGATGAAAAACCACTGAGACAGTCTACACAAGGAAATGACACAATCTATATTACATTCTTAAAATGTTACTCCCACCATTCTTTAAAGAATGCAATGTATTCTGATTAAATATCTAAGAATATTTCATATGTACACATTAAATATCTAGAAAAGAAAGTAGAACTTAAATGTCCTCACCAAAAAAGGATAAATTTAAAAATAAAATTTAAAATATCTATACATGTTTAATTAATATGCTAAAATTTATGAGATACTGATGAAAAAAACTGAAGGCACAAATAAATGTAAAGATATTCCATTTCTATGGACTGGAAGAATTAATGTTGTTAAAATATCCACACTACTCAATGCAATCTACAAATTTAATGCAATCCATATCAAAATTTCAATAGTGTTTTTCACAGAAATAGAAAAAAAATCCTAAATTTTGTATGTGTATCTTTTGTGGTTCCACAAAGATATTGAATAACTAAAGCAACCTTGAGAAAGAACAATGTTCTGATTTTAAACTGTATTACAAAGGTATAGTAATTAAAACATGATGGCACTGCCATAAAAACAGATACATAAATCAATAAAATACAATAGAAAACCTAGAAATAAACCTATGGATACACAGTAAAAAATTTATAACAAAGGGGCCAAAAATATACACTGGGGAAGGGAAATGGTATCAGGAAAACTGGATAGCCCCATGCAAAAGAATTAAACTAGACCACTATCTTACACCGTAAACAAAAATCAACTCAAAATGGGTTAAAGACTTGACTATAAGACTTGAAACCATAAAACTCCTAGAAGAAAACATTGGTGGTAAGCTCCCTGACATCAGCCTTAGCAGTGTTTTTTTTTTTTTTTGGATTTCACACCAACAGCAAAGGCAACAAAGGTAATAATAAACAAGTGGGACTATATCAAACTAAAAGCAAAAACACTTCTGTATAGCAAAGGACACAATCGACAAAATGAAAAGGCAACCTACTGAAGGGAGAAAATATTTTCAAATCATATATCTGATAAGGGGTTAATAGCCAAAATAATTAAAGAGCTCATGCAATTCAATAGCAAAAAAAAAAAAAAAAGATGAAAAATGGACAGAGAATCTGAATAGACATTTTTTCCAAAAGAGACATACGAATGGCCAACAGGTACATGAAAAGGTGCTTGACATCACTAATCATCAGGGAAATGCAAATCAAAACCATAATGAGATGCCAACTCACACCTGTTAGAATGGCTATTAACAAAAAGACAAGATTTATATTGATAAGAATGTGGAGAAACGGGGACCCTTGTGAACTCTAGGTGCAAATGTAAATTGGTACAGTCCCTATGGAAAACAGAATGAAGGTCCTTCAAAAAAATTAAAAATAGAACTATCATATGATCCAGAAATGCCATTTCTGGGTATATATTCATATCAAACAGATAGCTGCACTCTCATGTTCACTACAGCATTATTCATAATAGCCAAGATATGGAGACAAACTAAATGTCCATCATCCATGGATAAAAAAGATGTCTTACAGATACACAGATACACAGACAGACAGACACACAGACAGACAGACAATAAAATATTCAACCATGAGAAAGAGTCCTGCTATTTGCTAAATATATGGATGGACCTCAAGGACCCTACGGTAAGTGAATATGCGAGACAGACAAAGGCAAGTACTGCATGGTACCACTCATATGTGTGAAAAAATAAGTTCAAAGAAAAAATAAGTCGAACTTATAGAAACAGAGTAGAAAAGTGGTTGCCAGGGTCAGGGACTGTGGGGTGGGGCAGGAATAGGAAGAGGTCGGTAAAAGGTACAAACATTCAGGTATAAGATAAATAAGGTCTGAGGATCTAATGTAAAATATGGTGAATATAGCTCATAACACTGTACTATAGAACTGAAATCTGAAGAGAGAGTAAAACTTCAACATTCTCACAATAAATAAATATGTACATGGAAATGGTCAACCAATGTAACTGATGTGTTCTTAAAAACTATATGAAGTAAAAGTCCATATGCTAAATGCATTTTCCACCAAATTCTCTATGATTCATCCAGGGTTGATGGGTTAGAACTACTAGTGATGGCCATAGCTATAGTGTTTCCTGCTGCAAGCAAGTGATGCTGCACTGATTATTGGCTGTGAGGGATAGGGCAGATGGGGAGAAGGCTAAGAAGTAAATCATCTCTCTAATAACTGATAATTCTTTCGATTGGCTTAATCTGTCCCTCCTGAGACCTTCCTCACAAAGCTAAAGCTGCCTTCTTTGAATGGCTCCCCTATGGGAGACATTATGCAGTAGGGGACCTGTTCACTAGGTGGGTGACAGGGAAGAGTGGAGAGGATGGAGAGAGTGTTAAGGAGAAATGTGGAGTCTCCTGCTGAGGCAGCACAGAAAGAGACCTGCTAACACTAAAGAAACAGCCTGGTGGGGGTAAAAAGGCAGCCTGTGAGGGCCTAATGGGCATCACTCCTGTCCGGCACAGAGGACGCTACCTAGAACTTAGGGGAAATGAGCTAGGACTCATGGGACTGGGCTGGCCAAGGACCCTCCTCAGGTTATCTCTTCAGAGTAGTCAACAGAGTGTGGAATCAAGGTTTTAGCAGCTTCTACCAGCTTGAACCACAAACTACTCCAACTCTTAAATTCCCAGAGGCGCCTGTTAAGCTCTGCTAAAAAATGCTTTTCCTTTGCTGTCCTTGACTATCTCTGTGGTTCTGCCAAACAGTTTTCACTTCACACACCTCAGCCCTATTTCTACAGGCTTGTAAATCAGCAAAAATTGCTATGTATTCAGAAAACATGAGTAACAGGTTTTTTAATAGGGGAAGAGCAGGAGAAAAAAGCATTTAGGAATCATAAAGGGCAACTAGATGATAATGCTGTGAAGTACATGTTTACTTTTATTTCCAAGAATAAAATGTTTATAAATACATTACAAAATCTGTGAAAATTCAAAATCACATCAAAATTATATCTTTTATTTTCTTTTCAACGTATCCCCCCCCATAAGGAGAATATACTCGTACACATATAACTTCATCACTAATCTCACTAAGTTTAAGCAAACCCCTCACTCATACAGCGATCTCTGATGACTGTAAAATCCTGAGGACTCTGAAAAGATTGCCCTAAGACATCTAATTCAAGTTACTGTAAAGTTCATTCAAAACAAAAGTACTAGAATGGAGATCGTCAAGTATAACAATGTGTGCTTACCAATAGTACTAGGACTTGGCTACACAATGTCCTTAAATTTGGAGCTATTCTACAGGAAATCCCCAAATTTGAAATTTCCTTCCTCTGCAAGTTTATGGATTCTATGTTTTTGGACCCTATGTTTTGGATCAGCAAGGATGGTAAGTGAAAAATTCCTTTCAAGCTGGAGTTCCTTATTTGGGTAGGATTCTTCAGTAACTTTTTTTTTTTTTGCTTGGGCTAATGGATTTGGTTTTATTGTAATGTTTATTTTTGTACACATGCCCAAAACCATCCTAGTGTGTTTTTACAAATCTAATAAATACCTCACGATAACTAAATTTGTTATAACACAAAAGATGTTGTTTATTACTTTTTTAAAAGTACCATATCAATTAATAAGCAGTACGGTACATACTTTCAAAGTTATAAAATATATGAATATCAAATTTGAATCCTTATTTTAAAGCAAATGTATTGCTTATTGTTTTTTAAATGGTGAGTTTATGCAACATACCAGTTTCTTCAAAGCAAACCTTTATAATATATATTGCACAGTTAAACTTTGATACAGTGTGCATTTTTAGATGTACAGGTTTAAAAGATTATCATGTTACACCAGCAAATATGCTGCCTTTTAAACATATGACTTTGTTCTACGTCCTATCATATAAGCGCTTGAAGTAGTTCTAGTTGTGAGATTAATTTAAAATACTACAAGTATCATTACACTCAATTTTGGAGATTATCTTTCTATCAAAAGGAGAGCCTAAGATATGTTTAACAAAGTTTCGATTACAAAAATAACACATTGTTGAGATGACTCCTATGGGTTGAAAACCACACTAACGTTTGGAAACTCCTATGTTCCTCCATTCTACTGTGCTGTTTTAAAAAAGTAAGCAAGTAGAAAAACAGACCAATACATAAAGACAAATTGTGATGTGACAAGAACACCAGCATTCCAAAGTCAATCAAGCTAATGTGAAGGAAAGCATTCCAAATAAAAACAGATGGTACTTGTTGTGCCTCACCCCAGCTCTCTTATCTCAGAGCGAGCCTCATTGTCTGCTGCTTATTGTTTTTAAAGATGTACAATCTAGCAGGCAAGAAAATGGCTTGGGTATAATAAGCTAGGACCTGTTGTACAAGCTTTGCCTTCATCTGAGGTATAAACTCTGGTGCATAACCTTTCTGATTCTTAATTTTGAAAGTCAGGAAATTCTACTCTAGTAGCCAATTTTAGAGTAATTAGTGATTTAACTTTTAGTAAATACTTTTGATCTCTTCAAAGAGGCTACGAAGAGATTATTAAGTTATTGTATAATTTTATTTCTAAAACCCATATGAAATACGTACAAAATTATAATTATAGAGCTGAAATGAATCTGTCTTAAAACAGAATCTCCTGCCTTATCCTATGAGGACTTTTTAGTTCTCAAAAATCTGAATCTGATCTAAGTAATTCTATTGCTTTTCTACATTAGAGAATGCTATGAACGGAGAAGCAACTAAATGTTTTCCATGGGGATGATGACAACAATATTTGAAGAATCATGCCTATCCCTTATGTATATAAAAACAAAAGTCATTCCACTCAAAATACTTTAAGATCTTGCAAGCCTCTAGGATCGTGCATATTCAACTGATGATCGACCTCATACCAACCAAGATGCAGTGGTCTCTTCTCAATTGTGTTAAACCCAACGTCCTCATTTTACAAACGAGGCTGTAATGTTTGCTTCATAATCTTGGAAAAAATCCATAGGTAGTATAATGATCTATGCACATAATTATAGGGAAAATAACTTGTTATAAAATAGTACATACTTCAACAAATGCACCTATTTGGGTACATCTATACCAAAAAATATAAAAATGAAGTTGGATACTTGTAGCTACATGTAGAATCATTGTGAATATGAAAACTATATGGGTCCATGATACTGGTGTGCTCTATTTGAACTCAAATACTATGGATGGCAATGCTCTCAAAGGTGTGATCTCCCAAAATAGTCAGTGTGATAGGCTAGTTACCCACAAAGTATCCCCCCAAAGGTGTTTGCATGTTTCAATTCCCAGAACCTGCGAATATGCTACTCTAGATGGAAAAAGGAAATTTGTAATGTGATTAAGTTAAGAATGCAAAGATTATCCTGGATTACCCAAGTGGGCCCAATCTTGTAACAAGAGTCCTTAAATTTGGAGGGCCTTTCCCAGCTGTGGTCAAAGAGAGAGATGGCAGTATTAGAAGTATTCAGTGCTCTGTTACTGCCTCTGAAAAATAAGGGGCTATGTGCAAGGCCTAGAGATGGGTAAATCTAGGAACTGAAAAAGGCATGAGTTAATGCCTCCAAACCTGGGCATAAGGAAGAACTTTCCAACCTTGATTCAAAATCTAGCCCTGGCCAGTACGGCTCAGTTGGTTGGAGCATCATCACATAAATCAAAAGGCTGTGGGCTCGATTCCTGGTCAGGGCACATGCCTGGGTTGCAGGTTTGGTCCCCAGAGGTACTATGAAAGGCAACTGATCAATATATCTCTCTCACAATGATGTTTCCCTCTGTCTCCGTCTCTCTAAAATTAATAAGCATGTTCTCAGATGAAGATAAAAAAATCTAGATTCAATAAGTCAAAATATTAACAAATTTAACTACAAAATTTTTAATTTTAGAAGGCTAAAAATAACTTATTCATAAATAAAGTCAAGGGGCAACTGGCAAACTTAGAGAAAATATATGCAGCATATATCATAGATAAAAGGCATATTATGCCTAATATTAAGAACTCAAAAATTGAGGGGGAAAAAAGATCAAAATTTCAATAGAAGCACGGGCAAAAGGAATGAAAAGATAATTTACTAAGGAAAGTTGTAATAATGGCCCTTAAAAACAGAGGTTTTCAATTTCTTTCCTAATGTAAAAAATGCAAATTAAAATTACTCCTAAATACCATTCCTAACTACCAAGTTGGCAAATTTTAAAGAGCTTGGTACCCTCTCTTGGCATTGCTGGGAATGCAAAATAGTATCCTTACAGAGGAAAACTTGGCAGTATCCAACAAAATTACATATGCATTTACTTACTGACCTAACAATCACACTTCTAGGAATTAATTCTGAAGATATACTTCTAACAAAATAAATATACATGTGCACAAGATTTGTCATTGCAACTTAGTCTGTTGTTACAAAATACTGAAAACAACCCAACTATCCATATGTAGGAGACTGGTTGAATAAACTGTGGTATATCCAATTAATATGTGGCAGAGGAAGCAAGCACATACAGTGGGCTAAAGATAGTTAATTCAATAATGGTGTTGGGAAAATTGGACAGCAAAATGAAACTAGACAACCTTCTTACACCACACACAAGAATAAATTCCAAATGGATCAAAGACTTAAATGTTAGACCTGAAACCATAAAATCCTAGAAGAAAACATAGGCAGCAAAATCTGAGACATTGCTTGTAGAAATTTCTTATCGAATATATCTCCCTAGGCAAGGGAAACAAGAAAAAATAAATAAATGGGACTATATCAAACTAAAAAGTTTTTGCACAGCAAAGGAAATCGTCAACAAAATAAAAAGACAACCCACAGAATGGAGGAGCATATTTGCTGATACATTTGATATGGGGTTATTATCCAAAATTTATAAAGTACTTACAAATCTCAACACCAAAAAACCCAAAAATCCAATTAAAAAATGGGCAAAGGATCTGAATAGACACTTCTCCAAAGAGGACATACAGATGGCCAAACAGACATATGAAAAGATGCTCAACATCACTAATCATCAGAGAAATGCAAATAAAAACCACAATGAGATACATACCACCTCACACCTGTCAGAATGGCTATCATCAATAAATTAACAAACAAAGAGTGCTGGTGAGGATGTGGAGAAAGGGGAACTCTTATGCACTGTTGGTGGGAATGCAGACTAGTGTAGCTCCTGTGGAAAGAAATATGGAGATACCTCAAAAAATTAAAAAATAGATCTGCCTTTTGACCAAGCAATCCCACTTCTGAGAATATATCAGAAGGAACCCAAAACACTAATTTGAAAAATATAATCATCCCTATGCTCACTGGAGCATTACTTAACAATAGCCAAGATATAGAAGTGCCAAAGTGTCCATTAATAGATAAGTAGATAAAACAACTACAGGACACTTACACAATGGAATTCTACTCAGCTGTAAAAAAGAAAAGAAGAAAATTTTACCCTTTGTGACAGCATGATTGAACCTGGAGAACATTATATAAGTGAAATAAGCCAGTCAGAGAAAGACAATATCATATGATTTCACTCGTATGTGGAATCTAACGAACGAACTGAACTAACGAGCAAAACAGACACAGACTCACAGATGGAGAATAGATGACAGCTAGTTGGGGAGGGAGGGATTTGGGGGTGGAGGAATTGAGCACAAAGAAAGAAAGGACCCATGGACATGGACAACAGTAAGTTGACTGCTCTCGGGGGGTAGGGTATAAGGGGACTAAATGGTAATGGAAAAAATATAATAAAGATTATATAAAAAACTCCGGTATATCCATATAATGGAATAATATGTAACTATTAAAAAGAATGAGGAATGTCTCTATGAAAAGGAAAAGACAACTACCTTTAGTTTATAATTTCTATTATAAAATTCATAAAGAATGTAGAATTTGCAAGCTTTACTTTTGCAACTAGACATCAACTACATGCCCATGAAAGGAAGAGAGAACTGAACAGCATGTTGCCCTTGTCCTCAAGGACCTTACAAATGATGGAAGAGAAAAATTGGTAAATTTCATCAACTCCAAGAGACATACATTTTACATTTTAATATCTCTGAAATCAGGATATGTCTTCAATTGATAGAATCTTAAAATAGCTGCTGGTCAGCTACTTAACACTGCCTGCATATGTGTGACCTTGGTTTGTACGCGTATGTTTGTGGCATTAAGGGACAACTGCAAATCATTCATGTTTTAGTCAGCAAATTAAGGGCCATTTTTGGGAAAAGATATGGGTCCTAGCTATTGCCTAAAAAAATTTCTGCCAATACATTCTGTTAAAATCAAGAAAATACCGGTAACAAAACCAGAAAAATGGCTGTTGGTAGCTTGGAAGAATATCCTGGAAACAACAGAAGAGCACTCTGTTCCTGTCAAAGCACAGAGGACACAAAGAGTATTATGTGAAACAACGTGAACATCTACAAGTGAAACAAAGGGTGGTGTAAAAGAGTCAGCTTCTAAAGATGAAGTTCAACCATTACTATGTTTATATGCTCCTTTTTCTTCATGCACAAGACATATATTATCTTAATTAAGTCTAAAAGAGTTCTTTCATTAAGTTCTGGCGAGGATGTGGAGAAAAGGGAACCCTAGTGCACTGTTGGTGGGAATGCGGACTGGTGCAGCCACTGTGGAAGGCAGTGTGGAATTTCCTCAAAAACCTAAAAATGGAACTGCCTTTTGACCCAATAATTCCATTGCTGGGATTACACCCTAAGAATCCTGAAATACCACTTCAAAAGTACCTGTGCACCCCTAAGTTCATAGCAGTGTTATTTATAATATCCAAGTGCTAGAAATAGCCTAAGTACCAATCAGTAAATGAGTGGATCAAAAAACTGTGGTACATTTACACCATGGAATACTAGGCAGCAGAAAGAAGGAACTCCTACCTTTCTCAACAGCATGGATAGAACTGGAGAATATTATGCAAGTGAAATAAGCCATTCCATGAAAGACAAATACTATATGATCTCACCTATATGAGGAACCTAATGAACAGAAACTAACAAGCACAACAGAACAAGAGGCATGGAAACATGGCTCAGTCTGACAGTGACCAGAGGGGAGAAGGGAGGGGTATAATGGTGGAAAGAAGGGGAACGGACTAGGTAAAGAACATATGTGAATGACCCGCGGACATGGACAACAGTGTGGGGACTGACTGTGGGAGTAGGGAGTGGACTGGGTGGAGAGGGGCAAAGGGAGAAAAATTGGGACAACAGAACAGCAATAAAATATTTTTAAAAAATAAAATAAAATAAAAATTCTAAATGACAGTCTCAGGTCTTAATTTACTTATCTGCACTTTTTCTTTCTTAGTTGTACATAAAACAATGGTATGTCTTACAACTGATGGCATGTTGGAGTTAATGAAATGCAGTAATTATTATATTATGGTATGATACGTGCAATCAAAAAGGACATTTAAGAACTGCTGAACTGGGGACTTACTAGGAAACTCAGAGGAGATGACAGTGGAGCTAAGAGCTGAAGAATAAGCAAACAGGTCCACAAGGGAAGGAGAATTCAGACAGCATGAATAGTACAAAATAACATGACGCGTCAGGCAGCAAGTCATTCTAAAGAAGCTGCAAATCATTCCTTATGGCTAGAGTAAAAAAGAGGAATGTTAGTTGCATGGGTTGAGGCCTCAAACCTGGCTAATCAAGTTTTGAGGGGTCAAATTATAACACACACACACACTTTGCTAAACAACAGAATTTTATTATTATCTTGCAAACTATGAGAAGTTAATTAAAAGAATAACAGCAGAAGGAGGGAGAATTAGAAAGACAGGAACAAGGCAAGGATTACCACTCCCACCACTTTTATTCAACACAGTATTAGATGTTAAATTAATTAGCCAAAGTAATTAGGCAAGAAAAAGAAATAAAAAGCATCCAAATTGGAAACATAGAAGTAAAACTGTCACTATTTGAAGATGACTTTATACTATATGTAGAAACCCTAAAGACTCCAACAAAACACTGTTAAAACTAATAAACAAATTCAGTAAAGTTGCAAGATACAAAATTAATACACAAAAATCTACTGCAATTCTATACACTAATAATGAACTACTGGAAAAAGAAATTAAGAAAATAACCCTGTTTAGAATTGTATCAAAAAGAATAAAATAAGTAAGAATAAATTTAACCAAGGAAGTGAAAGACCTGTATATTGGAAACTATAAGACATTAAAGAAAGAAATTGAAGAAGAAACAAACAAATGGAAAGATATTCCATGCTCATGGGTTGGAAGAATTAATATTGTTAAAATATCCACACCACCAAAACAACCCACAAATTCAGTGTAGTTCCCATCAAAATTTCAATGGCATTTTTCACAGAACTAGAACAAATAATCCTAAAATTTGTATGAAACCATAAAAAACCCAGAATCACCAGAGCAATCTTGAGAAAGAAGAACAAAGCTGGAGGCATCACATTCCCTGATTCCAAACTATATTACAAGCTTTTATAATTAAAACAGTATGGTATTGGCACAAAGACAGGTACCTAGATCAATGGAACAGAATAAAGCCCAGAAATAATCCCATGCATATGTGGTCAATTAACTCATGACAAGGAGCCAAGAATATACAATAGGGAAAGGACAGTCTCTTCAATAAACAATGTTGGGAAAATTGGACAGCACATGAAAAAGAATGAAACTGGACCACTATCTTATACCATGCACAAAAATTAACTTGAAATAGATTAAAAACTTGATTGTCAAGACCTGAAACCATAAAACTCCCAAAAGAAGAAATAAGCAGTAAGCTCCTTGACATAGGTCTTGGTGATGCATTTTGAATCTGACACCATAAACAAAAGCAAGAAAAACAAAAATAAGTGGAAAGGCAGCATACTAAAAAGCTTCTGTGTGGCAAAGAAAACCATCAAGAAAATGAAAAGGTGACCTACTGAATGGGAAAACACTTGCAAATCATACATATGATAAAGGGCTAATATCCAAAGTATATAAAAACTTGTGCAACTCAAAATTAGCAAACAATAGCAAAAAACAAACATGATTAAAAAATAGTATCTGAATAGATGTTTTCCCAAAGAAGACATACAGATGGTCAACAGGTACATGAAAAGACGCTCCACATCATTAATCATCAGGGAAATGCAAATCAAAACCACATGGATTATCATTTCACACCTGTAGAATGGCTATTACCAAAAAGACTAGAAATAACAAGTGTTGGTGAGGATGTGGAGAAAAGGGAACCTTTTTGCACTGTTGGTGGGAATGTAAATAGATGCAGCCACTACGGAAAATATTAAGGAGGTTCCTCAAAATATTAAAAATGGAGTTACCATATGATCCACCAATCCCACTTCTGGGAATTTCTTAGAAGAAAACCAAAACTCTAACATGAAAAGTTATGTAAATCCCCATGTTTATTGCAGCATTATTTACAAAAGCCAAGATTTGAAAACAGCTTAAAGGTCCATCAGTGGATGACTAGATGGAGATGTAACAGAGGAGTATGTAAATATTATTCTATATTCTATACATATATACACATAGAATATAGAATATTATTCAGCCATAAGAAAGAATGATATATTGCCTTGAGACACCATTCATGGATCTCAAGGGCATTATGCTAAGTGAAATAAGTCAGAGAAAGACAAATGCCATATATGTCTCTGTGTGGAATCTAATTAAATAAATAAATAATAAACCAAGCTTATAGATACAGAATAGATTGATTACCAGAGGTGGGAAATGGGGGTGGGAGAAACAGGTGAACTTTTTTTTTAGTTTAAATAAATTGAATAATAATAATAGTAATAGCAGCAGGAAGCTATTAGAACAAAGCTCAGTGTTGGAAGGACAGAATGGGCAAAACCCAAGCTGGAAACAGGGGGAAAGCTTAGAAAGCTAGTGTTGATAATTTAGGTGAGAAGGTCTGAGTATCAGAAATCAAGATAAAAGAGTGGGAACACAGAGAAGTACAGATATAAACACTAATAAAAATGATTTAAGATACCCAGCAATTAAAAAGAACAAAGTACTGATACATGCAACAGTGTGATGAATCTCAAAGAGATTATGTAAGTGAAAGAAACCAGACTCGAGAGGCACAAACTGTTTACTAATTCCATTTATATACCATTTTGGAAAAGGCAAAACTAATAGAGATAGAAAACAGATGTGTCTGCCAGGGTCTGGGGCAGGGTCATGACTAAAAGGGGCACAAGGGAATTTTTTGAGGTGATGAAAGTGTTTTATATCTCAATCGTGGTGGTTATACAACAAATGTGCTTGGCAAAATGCACTGAATTTTACCATATGTGAATTAAACCTCAATAAACATTACTTTAAAAACCACCAAAAATGTGATAAGGTAGAACACTCATTTATGTATTGCCTATGACTGCTTTTCTGCTCTAACAGCAGAGCTGAGTAGTTTCAACAGGGACTGCCTAGTTCATAAAGCCTAAAATATTTACTATCTAGCCTTTAAAAAAAAGTTTGTCAACCTTATTATAAAGTAATATCACCCATTTGTTGGGTTCTAATCCAGGAAAACTTAATTGTCCATAAAATTAATAGAAAGAAGGTAACAGGATGTGCAGAAGTGTTCTATTCGAATTATTGGGGTGTAGAAATGAGTTGTTTTCTAAATACATCCTGAATTAAGTTTCCAAAAGGAAAGAGTTTTCAGTTCTCATTAACAGCCACAGATGTTTTTTAAGACCTTTCACAAAACCTTCCCATTAAAATCACCACATCTCCCATTTCAACCTATTGCTTAAATTACATATCTGTTGGATTGTGTGTGTGTGTGTGTGTGTGTGTGTGTGTGTGTGTGTGTGTGTGTGTGAAAGTGATAAGACACTGGCCTTTTATTTAAGTAATTAGTTACAATCTATATAACTGCTTTTTTATATGTCTTCTACATTAAAGAATTAGCTTCCCTGTGTATCTGAAGTATGAAATCAAATAATTAGAGAGCCATTATAAACTAACTTTCACTTCTCTTCCGAAGCTGGAAAATATGAATAACAAAGTATGTGGCACTTTTACATAAAAATAAAACACTGTGAAGATTTTTAAGTGATAAGAAATAATACTAAAAAGTCTTTATGTCTAAATTGTATTTATTTCATTATTTTTTAAATGAAGAAATGTTGCAAAATGTTAGCATGCATAGGCAATGATTATAATGGTGACTTACAACTAGTTGGGTATAAACTTGAATAATCTTTTCCAACAATGGTACTATACTACAGAGAGTCATCCATAGCCTATTGTTGTCAATAAAGTATATTTGGAAAACAACTTATTGCAATAAAGGTTATACTTTCCACCTTTACAATTTAATTTGTGAAATTCTTTGTGTGTGCAATTGCCATATTAGAACCCTGACGAAACTTATTAAGGTGATTATTTTATACATGGTGTACTATTTCTAATTTTGCAGTCATAAGTAGTGCCATAATACATTATAATTTATCTTTTACACTGAGGCAAAGAACATGATAAATAATTACTGATCTTCTTATAGCACGCCTCTGATATTATAGGTAAGAAATATGATATCATATTTAATAAAAATGTCCCTTCAAATTATACAGAAATTATTATTCTGCTAACTTTTTAAATTTTATACGGTGCTAAATTTTATACTGAGATGGATTAAAATCTAATTTAAAGTGTATTCTACATAAAGGAGGCAGGAGACAAAGCAACATCCTTATCAAGGAGAAATTGAAAAAGACATAAGAGAGAAGGCTTGGTAAGCCTGGGACTTGAAAAGGATTACTTGAGTCAACCATTTTAAAGTTCTTATGTAGTGATGATATAGATTGCTCTTTGAAAACAAATTTTATTTTTAAAAAATTGAAAGAGTTGAGGTAAGTCAACTCTTATATAGCCTTATGAAGGTTATTCTATGTAGGAAAAGAAAAGTTCTAAGAAGACAGAAAGGATGACAGATTGTAGCAAACTAATACAGTAAAAAAAAGGAAGAGTTACAGAATCATCTGGAAAGTCAGCCTACAAGGTGGAATATAAATCACTTAAATGAATACAGATATCCTGAAATCTTCTTTTCTTTTTTTAGATTTTATTTATTTATTTTTAGAGAGAGGGGAAAGGAGGGAGAAAGAAAGGGAGAGAAACATCAATGTGCGATTGCCTCTCTGTCAGAGCCCAGCTGTTCGGCCACAGTAGGTTTCAGCGGTGAGGCCCAAATGAAAGAAAGCCCAAGGAGCAGACATAGGAGCCACACTTAAAGCCCCAAGAGCGCTTTATTACTGGTTACATGGGTTTTAAACCAGTTTAGACAACAGTGGCATCATGCCGCATTTGAGCGGAACGGTTTTGCTTATGTCATGTTTGCATAAGGAGCTTATGTAATTAGGGACTATTGCTTATGTGTATGATGACTCATAGTTCCGGGCTGCCTGCCCTGGACTGACCTTCAGCGGGCCCCCACACTCTCATATGTCCCCAACTGGGGACCTGGTCTGCAACCCAGGCATGTGCCCTGACTCAGAATTGAACCAGCGACCCTTTGGTTCTCAGGCTGGCGCTCAATCCACTGAGCCATAGCAGTCAGGACATATCCTGAAATCTTGATGAGAGAAAAGTGCAAAAAGTCAAGGCAAAACGAGAAGCAAGTATAAATCCAAGACGGAGCAGTGAAAACAAATGAGAATAAAAGTAAAGATATTTCCACTACTTTTGGATAAACAGGAAGACGCAGGGATTGTAGATTAGACTGAAGAGGGAGAAAAGTATTTGGTTTGAGTTTAGCTACAGGCAGAAAAATTTAGCCAAGAGGTGAAAAATGATCCTAAGACTTAAACATGTTTTAGACAGT
The DNA here is from genome assembly GCA_004026545.1 of Mormoops blainvillei. Classification (NCBI taxonomy): domain Eukaryota; kingdom Metazoa; phylum Chordata; class Mammalia; order Chiroptera; family Mormoopidae; genus Mormoops; species Mormoops blainvillei. The sequence continues at coordinate 19,037 of PVJD01013012.1, read as the reverse complement.
GATTATTTTTATTAAAAAGTCCCTTAAATTTATTTAATCTTAAATTATGATAGGCACTGACTTGGTCTTTAATCCAACCAGGACTTAAACAGAAGAAAGAGATGTTAGATCTGGTGCTGTTTATGGTGTGGAAAGAAAACTGGAAATATGCCCTTTATCTGGTTGTGAAGGAAAAGAATAATAACTTGTATTTCTCCAATTCTATGAAATCACTGGCTTCAACACTAAAAAAAGAATAACCAGTTAAAAGAGTCTGACCTGACACTTGAGCCAAATGATTTAGGATTTTTATAACCTAGTATAAAACTTATTTATGTACTGCCACAAATTTGTATTAAGATCTGTTTTTCTTTTTCTTCATATGAAATCCAGTTCTAAAAATAGTCAAGTCTAAAAATAAGGCAAAACCCACAGATTAAGTGTAGCTTTATACATGTACAAGCAAACGGGAAATCTCCACATCTTCTAGAAAAACAGATGTAGAGTTACTTATTCCCGTTAAATTCTCTGTCGGATCAAACTTCTGGAAATTTTTCATTAATATGGACTATATTATTATAAAGCCCAAATCCATTCTTTAATTCTATTACATTATTTTCTCTGTCCCAGAGAGATCAATGAACTCTCTTAATAAATATGAAAATGTGAGCAAAAGGAATCGTATATTTGATCTCAGGAGCTTGGTTTCTATCATGAACGCCAACTGCTTAACAGTTTCAAAATCTCCAAATGTCAACACAGTGCCTAATATATATTTTGACCCCGTTGATGGAAAGAAGACATACGGAGAAACAAACTTACTTAAAAATAGGTTATTATTATTATTGCTCTATACCTTTCTGAGTCCATATTCTTGAAAACCACCGTTCTCCTAGACATTTCTATAAAGATTGATGCACAGAAAAGTAAAATTAGAAAAGGGGTATTCATAATATGTGATTAGTTTGCTTATCTCTGTATCAGTTTTCCCAGTTCTTGCAGGGCATTTACAAGGCACACAGTGTATATGAGAAGATGGGCAAAATATTCTTACGGGAAACTTAAGCGCCTTTCAAATATCATTGCTCATGTTTTTCAGATAGAGGATTAATAGGATATGACTAAATGACCTTATTCTGTAGCAGAAACCAGGAGAGACTGAGTTTATATCTCAGAAGAGTATCAGGAAATAAAATGGTCTGCCATCAACTTTAATGGTAGGTAGCATCTTCCTACCTTTGTTGACCTACTAATCAACAAACTGAATAGGAAAGTAAAAAAATAAAATAAAATAATATTTTTGTGACCTCATTGTCACGCTCCAAAAATATACACGAAAAAATGTTCTCAGCCTCTTGTATTAATTCTTTCACATGTAAAGATTACACTCTCAATGGCAAGATACTTTGGGTGGTTTTCCAGTGGAGATGAATTGATGGATATATGCATACTCTCTTTCTGGGTTCTTCTTTTAAAGGACAGCAGAATGGGGTCACCAGCATTATCACAGCTCAAGCACATGATCTTAGGATAGTTTACCACTACAATATAAAAATCACTGTAAACCGACTATAGCAATCTGATACAGAAACAGGACTGTCGGGAAAAAGATGAGGCATAATTTCCAGCTTTCATTAGAATGAGAGCTTTTATTTTTCATATGAAGAAAATAACCATATATATAATTTTTAAAATAATACTAATAACAAATTGGGATAGGGTCAAAGAGAAAATAAGTATTATCCTCAAAGGTCTTTTCACTATGATTTCAAAACAGTGGGTCTTGGGGAGGTTAATTATGTTTATATTTATCCTTGACATATAAATGGAATATAATATATTTATAATATAATTTAACCTATTTTACAATTATATTGATGATTCGAGCCCCCTCCCCGCGATTATTTGTTAAAAAAGTATTTTCATTGGAAAGTCCAAGGATGATGTTTAACAGCTTGGTGAGATGATAGGGTGCCGTCCTCAGATCACTTCCAACATGAACTGTGGAGGGGAAGGGCAGGTGAACTACACACTGAGTTACCCACCTGTCTTCTCACCCTGATGAAGATACCAAGAGGGGTGATTCTATAGAAGGGCAGGGTATTCTTCGTGGAATCTTCCATACACTGTTATATACCCTCCCCCAATTTCCTGATTTCCCTTTTAAAAACCCAAAAGACTAGAATCAATATATAAAAATTTCAAAAAAATTTTCAGTGAGTTCTAAGACTTCCGACTTCCTGTGCAATGTAGAAATTTATTTTCCTTTCCTTACATGTTTTTATCTCTCAAGACTTGGGGTATCACTACTAGTTTGAGTATCTTCACCTTAATTGATATTCTTCATGATTTCATAATCTTGATCATATGCTTTTTCACAGATTTCATCTTTTACGGTCATAGAGTACTTCTTAGTAAATATTTGAACCTTTTAAATCCTCCAATTGGTTAATTATCTAATTACCTTTACCTCCTCTTTATCTACCTACCTTTGCTTATCTTTCTTGAAATATGACAATAAAAACTGAGCAAAACAGTAAGCATGTAGAGCCACCGTAGTTTTGTACAAAGGCAGGATGCTTTCTCTTTTATTTACAAAATTCTTTTTAATGCAACTCAAAAGCCTAAATAACTTGGTACTCTGAATGAGTTAAGACATAAATTTTCTCTTTCTGTGTAAGAAGAAAGAAAAATAATTATTTAAGGGGGAATTTTTACATATCTTTCACAATACATTCTTTTGCTTATAGCACAAAAATTACCAGTACCATGTGACTACAATTCCTTCTAAGTTCTGATCAATTCAACCAGTAAGCACAAAGTTCCTTAATTCAGCATGAAGAAATCTTCTCAACAGAGTCATTTGAAATATGAGCTGTTAACAAAATTTTCTATGATCTAGGGTCAGTACAAGTAGCTGGTTTAAATGCCATCTTTCAAAAATAAGAACATTTTTAATATAAATATATTTAGTGTCAGTAAAAATAAAAATGTTTACCCAAAGAATAAACTAAAAGCAAAAAAAATGCATCCTAAAATATAAGTAAACAGCATCACATCTACTTCAAAACTATTCAAAGAATAAAAAGAGATTCTTCTATGAGTAAAAAGATACCACAACCACCCAAAAACTAACATATACAGTCAATAAATTAGCAGGATAAAAATGTCTGAGGAGATATCATTACAAAAAATTACATGACAGAAAATTTCACTCTGTAGAAAAACAACCTGTAAGTTTGCTTTTTCTTCATACTATATACAAGATATACATCTCCCCAAATAATCTACTCAAAAATACTTGGGAGTAAATTTAACAAAAGAGATAAAGGGTTTATATACTGAAAACATAAAACATTGTTGAAAGAAATTATAGGAGACATAAATAAATAGAAAGACATCCATGTTCACAGATTTTAATATTAAAATGATAATACTACCTATCCACCCAAAACAATCCATAGATTCAAGGCAATCTCTATTAAATTTCAAAAGCACTTTTATTTCCTAAGTAGAAAAAAAATCCTAAGATCCATATGAAATTTCAAGGGACCCTAAATAGCAAAGTAATTCTGGAAAATAAAACAAAACTGGAGGTCTCACACTTCTTGATTTCAAAACTTACTACAAAGCTATAGCAATCAAAACAGTGTGATACTGACATGACAGAAATACAGACCAATGGAACAGAATAGAGAACCCAGAAATAAACCCTCCCATATAAGGTCAGCTGATTTTAGACAAGGATGCCAAGACCATCCCATGGGGAAAAGACACTCTTTTCAGCAAATGGTGCTGGGAAAACTGGATATCCACATGCAAAAGATTGAAACTGTACCTTTACTATATACCACATACAAAAATTAACTCAAAATGGACCAGAGCTCTAAATGTTAGACCTAAAACTGTAAAACTATTAGAAGAAAACATAGCATGAAATTCATAACATTGGATTTGGCAATGATTTATCAAGTATAATACCAAAAACATGGGCAATAAAAAGGAAAATAAGACTTTATTACAATTAAAACCTTTGATCATCAAAGGATACTATTAAGAGAGTGAGAAGATGATCCACAGAATGGAAGAAAATATTTGCAAATCACATACCTGAGAACAGGTTAATATCCATAATACATAAAGAACTTCTACAACTCAACAACAAGACAACCCAACTAAAACATAGGCAAGAAACTTAAATAAGCATTTCTCCAAATAAGATACACAAATAGCCAACAAGTACATGAAAAGATGCTCAATATCACTTGTAATTAGAGAACTGCAAATCAAAACCACAATGAGTTACCACTTCATGCCAATTAGGGTGGCTGTTATAAAATCTTTTTTAAGTAGAAAATAAATATTGACAAGGATATGAAGGAAATGGAATCTGTGTACACTGCTGGTGAGAATGTATACAGCTACTGCGGACTCCTCAACAGGGTAAACAGAATTACACTATGATTCAGCAATACCACTCCTAGGTACAACATATGGTACCTAGGGATGCAGTTACTTGTACGCCAGTGTTCACAGCCAAAATTCATCACTATATGAATAGACAGGCAAGAAGTGGTATATATATACAAGACAGTATTACTGAGCCATCAAAAGGAATGAAATTCTGATTATTTGCTATAACATGGTTAAACATTGGAAACAGCATGTGAAGTAAAATAGGTAGAGACAAAAGAATAAAAAGCATAAGATTCTATTTATATGAGATACTTATAATAAGCAAATTCACAGGGATAGAAAATAATACAGAGGTTACCAGAGTCTGGGGGAAGGGAGGAATTGAAAGTTATTGTTCAATGGATATAGTTTCTATTCCGGATGATAAAAAAAGTTCTGGAAATAGATAGTGATGGTGATTATACAACATTGTGAATGTACTTAATGCAAATGAATTGTACATGTTAAGATGGTAAATTTTATGTTATGTATATTTTATCACAATAAAAAAATAATCTATTCGGTAAATACCTAATTACCTCCCACTGCTGCTTAGGTTTACAAATGACAATTGAATGTACTGTGTGTGTGTGCACATGCATGTAAAATGAATTGCCACTGAAAACCAGACCTTGGCATGTTCTGCACATTAGATATCCTAGAACGCACTTTCAAATTTCCAAATAATTATGACTGCACTCCAATATGATTGCTATTTCAGTTATTTACACCAAAATTAACAGATCATAAGGGAAAATATCTATAAATTCTATAGATGGTTTAAACGTATGTTTATAGTCCAAGAGCTAAAAATGAACACTGTACCTGATAGAGCATGATAGGTTCTACGTTGTATCCTAACGTATCTGCAAAGTTCTTAGCGATGACTGTTTTCCCACAACCCTACAAATGGAAACACAATCACTTAAGGGATAAGTCAAAACAACCAAAAGTCAGAAAACAAAGTTTGCAGTGAGGCCGCCATTCTTACTTTTCCTCCAATTAAACATATGTCCTTAACCATGTGAGACTGCATCATTTCAGCCAGTAGTTGTTTATGGCTTAAAGTCTGTATAAAACGTTCGGATGTACAAGGTTGACTGAATGGCCTGGTCCCTGCTGGTACCTGTAATTAAAGAGAGGTAAACATAATATGCATATGTATTTATCAAAATATTAGTATATGAAAGCACACAACTGCCATGTAAAAAGCACCTACTAATTTCTTGCACAATTCAATTTTATACCATTTTTGATATTTCAATAGAGCAGCAACTATTTTCTCATTCACAGATCTGATGATCATCAACAAACCTCCAAATTAATCATCCCTCTAAAATTAAGGTTGACATTTTCATAACAATCAGGTCATGCTCATGTTATTAATAACTTATAGTAGCAATGTCAGTACTTGAGAATGAAGGGTTATGTCCAAATTCCAGTTATAAGTACAGAATTTAAAAATCAGTCCACGAGGACTCTCCAAAGTCACCAATGACCTGCCGACTTTTAAATCCATGTCCCGAGTTGCACCAAGACAAAAAATATGGCCCAAACCAAAGAACAGATCAAAGCTCCAAAAACAGAACTAAGCAATGAAGAGACAGCCAACCTAACAGATGCAGAGTTCAAAACACTGGTTATCTGGATGCTCACAGAATTGGTGGAGTACGGTCGCAGAAGGGAAGAAAAAGTGAAAGCTATGCAAAGTGAAATAAAGAAAAATATACAGGGAATGGAAACAAGACTCAAATCAATGATTTGAAGCAGAAGGAAGAAATAAATATTCAACCAGAACAGAATGAAGAAACAAGAATTTCAAAAAATGTCGACAATGCCAAATGGGGGAAGGATTGAGGGTGGGAAGTGGGGAGGAGAGGGGCTGGGGAAAGTGGTGGCAGGAAAATGCTGATGTGGGGATGATGGGATGATGGGATGGGGTGCAGGGCAGAGGGGATAAAGGGGAGAAAAAAATTAGACAACTGTAATAGCATAATCAATAAAATATAAAAAAAAAAATGAGGAGAGGTTGAGGAACCTCTGGGACAACTGCAAATGTTCCAACACCCAAACCATAGGGGAACCAGAAGGAGAAAAGGAAGAGTGAGACACTGAAAACTTATGTGAAAAAATAGTGAAGGAGAACTTCCCCAATCTGGCTAAGGAAATAGACTTCCAGGAAGTCCAGGAAGCTCAGAGAGTCCCAAAGAAGTTAGACCCAAGGATGCTCACACCAAGGCACATCATTACATTACCCAAGATTAAAGATAAGGAGAGGATCTTAAAAGCAGCAAGAGAAAAGGAGACAGCTACCTACAAAGGAGTTCCCATAAGACTATCAGCTGATTTCTCAAAGGAACACTTGGAGGCAAGAAAGGGCTGGAAAAGAAGTATTCTAAGTCATGAAAGACAAGGACCTACATCCAAGTATACTCTATCTGGCAAAGCTATCATTCAGAATGGAAGGGCAGATAAAGTGCTTCCCAGATAAAGTAAAGTTAAAGGAGTTCATCATCACCAAGCCTTTACTACATGAAATATTAAAGGGACTAAGCTAAGAAAAAGAAGATGATCAAAACTATGAACAGTAAAATAATAACAAACTCACAACTATCACAACAACTGAACCTAAAAATAAAAAACAAAAACACACTAAGCAAACTGCTAGAACAGGAACAGAATGACCCAAATGGAGATCACATGGAGGGTTATCAGCGGGGATGGGGAAGGTGGAGAATGGGGGAAAAGGTACAGGGAATAAGCAGCATAAGTGGTAGTTACAAAATAGACGGGGAGGTTAAGAATAGTATCGGAAAGGGAGAAGTCAAAGAACTTATATGTATGACCCATGGACATGAACTAAGTGGGGGAATGCTGGCGGGGGGTGGGAAGGGGACGGCGCATGGCAGAGGGGAAGGAGAGAACAAAATGGGACAACTGTAATAGCATAATCGATAAAATATGTTTTTAAAAAATAAAATAAATAAAATAAAATCCAAGTCCACAAATCCTCTCCCAGTCTTATTTTAGTTACCCACTCAGAAGCATCTGTTCTTAAAACCTCTGGCTCCCATTCGTCATACTACTTCTTTTGTTTCCTATCTTCTCCTGAATAGTCTCCTGAGGACCCTATCAGAAAAAGAGTTCCATGCCCTGCTGAGGACTCTGGATTTGATCATACTGCACACAACACATGAACCCTAAAGAATTATAAGTTTGAACGTGACAAGATCAGATTTGCACTTTTAAAAGAACAACATCCTGGGTGGTAACAGAGAAGGCTAACTGGAAGAGACTAGAGACAATAAAGTTAAAAAGCTATCACTGAAAGGTAGGAAATAATGAAAGCTTGCTCATGCTCCAAGTTTCATGCCTCTGGACATACTGTTAAAACTACCTGAAATGTCCTATCGTCTTTCCACTCCTGGGCAACTGGAAAACTCTATACCACACTTCAAGACTCAGTTCAAGTCCCACCTCCTCTCTGAAACTTTCTCTACTCCTCCTGACTCCTTGTATTACTTCCTTTTCTATATCCCCACACTCATTCTAGTGGACTTATCTGCTGCTATCCTCAACCATCAGCTTGGTAGGTCATTCATCTGAAGAAGACAGAAAGGTGAAGTGGAAAACAATCCTATCTAGAAGTCCCAGCTTGTGACATTTCCTGGTTGCTGACCATGAGGGAATTGATTACCCTCTTCACATCTGTTTTCTCATCTAGGTAGATAATAAAACTTGCCTCCAGGGTTACTGGAGGATTTAATGGCATAATATATACAAAGAGACAAATACAGTGACTAATACACAGCAGCACTAGCAAAACTTAATATAGAGCCTGGCTCATAGGAGACATAATCAATATTCAATTTGATGAATGAACAAAACAGTAACATAAATAAGTATTAGTGATACCACATTAAAACACACCAAAGAAGTCGATAATTAAATTTTGGTCTGTCACAACATAAGAAGGCAAGCCTTTTCTTTCCTATATTCATTTACAATTTATTTATGACAGAATTTTTCATGCTGTGTTTCCTAGAGATAGTTTCCCATCATCTCTTAAGGTTTGTAGGGCCCTCAAAGAAAGGGTCAGAAGGAAAGAAGGTAGGTAAGCAGGCAGAGCTCTGTGACCAGGTATCATTTCCCTCCTCTAAAAACCATTCATCTAGAAGAGCTCCTCTTTCAATTGTCCCATGTAGTTAAGATTTTATTTAAAAAGAGTGTTCCCAAAGGCTCAGACCACAAAATGCTTTCAATAAACAATACTTAACTTCATTTCCTCAGAGGTCGACTTTTGTTTTTGATAAAAGACTATCCCTATGTTTCTCCTGAACTTCCCTAGTTTAAAACACACATGACATAGATAAACACAGATACAGATTTATACATGTGATGCTATAAAGCCAAAGAAGAATTATAAGGGGATCATATACCCAATTTAGTTTATAAAAACAGGCAGAATCAGGTACATTTTAGAGAGTATAAACTTGGAGTTGTTACCTTAATGGTCACCTCTTTTTCTGCAATCCGGACTGTCACAGAAGCTTGGGAGAAGTGGTTCTCAGTCACCCTCTCCACTCTCACAACCTCTTTAGGAAGCGAAGAGCTTCTTGAATCTTGGAGTTCAAAGCGCTGTGAAATTACAAGAAAATCATGTAATTTACTTTTCATTTTAGTATTTATGTTGAATGCCCGGAAGGTTCCATTTTAATTAGAACTGAAACTCACTCTACATTATTACAAAAGTAGAGGTAAAAAAAATTAATGAGAATTTTTTCCTATCTTCATGAATATCATTCTACTTACTCCAATTACTAAAGGTGATATGAAAATAGTCCCTAGAACGTATTAAATGACAGGAAATGGAATCACTGAATTCCTGACCTGGTAGAAATTTGCAGTATACATTTCTTTATAGTAAGAAGTCCAGCTTCCTAGAAAGGGATGATGAGACTATTGAAAACATGCTGAAGTAAAACAAGGCCTATAGCAGTTGATTTCTTAAATAAACTGAAGGTACTATGTTGCCTGAAATTCACAAAACCAGAACTTCCTGGATACCATTCTGCTGTCTCTGTGTGTAGTTTAACTGGTTACGATAAATTATAACAATCAACCTTCCACAGTATCTGGCACATTGCCTTTTACAGTGTCAGTTCTCAATGTTTGTCAAAATGGATTTAAAAGGCCAATATTATTGGTTCTTTCTCCATGTGGGCCAATTATCAACATTCTAACAATCAGTTACACTGCCTCCTACCAGTTAGTTATGTAACAAAGGCACAGAGAAAACAAAAATAAGTATATAAAAAATGAAAACAGTAATTTAAAATTAATTAAATCCTATGGCATGTTCGATATAAAAAGCTTAATTCATTTTTTACTACTGTATTAAACAGTCAGAAATAACCACCTCCCCCCAAGTCCAGCCATAGAACATTATCATTATAGTGAAAGATTTGCACCTCAATGAAAGAATAGATCACCATTTACTCAACGGAATGATACAACCCCAAAAAGTAGATTTTTGAAAAGAAAATTATCTTCAACCATAACATTACAAACATTAACAGCCCAATTCAAGCCTTCACTTGATGTCATAAGTATTTAAGACAATCACTCACTCCTTTCACCAAACTTAATAAAAATGATCTATTAGTGCTACTATACAAAGTAAGTTTTATACTTTACACATTTTATACAAGGTCTGTCCAGAAAAAGTCCAACCACTGTTAATATAATGGGAACAGTTTGTGCGACATCAGTGTAACCTGGCAGCCACGGAGAGTGGACTGGGATGCCCATGTGTGAACAATGACAACCCCACTGCACTAGTCAGTGGGGGCAGTAGGTAGATGCCACTGAATGAGCATGTGTGCTGAGTGGTGGCTGCATTCAAAATAACTGAGCAAGTAGAGCAATGAATCTGCATCAGATTTTGTGTTAAGCTTAAACATTCCTCTGTGGAAACTATTTGGATGATTCAGAAGGCTGCGGCTATGGGCAACTAGTGATTGGCAGCTTCATCACAATGTGCCTGCTCATGCATCGCATCTTGTGCAGAGTTTTCAAATCACCCAGATGACTCAGCCCGCTACAGCCCACATTTGGTGCTCTGACTTCTGGCTTTTCCCAAAACTAAAATCACCTTTGAAAGGGAAGAGATTTCAGACCATTGATGAGAAAAGTATGGAAAAATATGATGGGGCAGCTGATGGTGACTGGGAGAACTATGTGAGGTTCCAAGGTACCTACTTTGAAGGGGACTGAGGCATCACTGTCCTGTGTACAATGTTTCTTGTATCTTCTTCGATAAGTGTCTCTGTTTTTCATATTACATAGTTGTAAACTTTCTGGACAGACCTTGTATATGTGAATTCCCACAGTATCACATAATTTGGTAGGAATTGCTTCCTACACTGTATTTTGAGGGAGGTTTAATAGGAAAAGAGTAAGACCTTAGCCAAGTGATTAAATTCATTAGACTTTAGAACCTAGAGCCATTGCATTCTAAGAAAACAAATATATGTGCTGAAAGGTATGTTTTTACTCCAGCTATAATAAAGTCAGTCTACCCTGATGTAGGATTGATGTCAGAGCACTTATATTCTAGAAATGAACACTAATGCCTTGAACCACTTGCTATACTGGCTATGTCTTTATAAATAATTCAAGCTAAAAATATTTCAGCAGAATAATAATAGTAGGCTAGAATACACTAAGATAGTAAAAGAGCTCAAGTTACAAGATGAATTACCATTGCTGGCACAGGAAATTTAGAGGACTATTAATCAAAATGGTAACTGAGAAGTAAAACAGATATGCAACTCTCATAGGCTAAGTGTTTGCAAGAAGTAGAAAACCAAGTTTATTTAATGTATTTTGCCCCATATAATGCACACCCACGTTCTTGGCCCAAACTTTCAGGCAAAAAAATCTTTTGTTTCAATTTTTTAATTCATTTATTTATTTATATTTAGATACTTGTTTTGTGTACTATAAAGGAATTTTAGCATTTATTTTCAAACATATTATGGTACAAGAAATTTTATGTAACAAATAATTACAAAACACAAGAACAGATATAAGGTATTTTAGGCACTACCCATGTATAATGTGCATCCTTATTATTCCCTCAAAAAGCTGGGCAAAAAAGTGCGCATTAGACGCAGCAAAATACAGTACCTTGCCATTTTATATTAATGACTATTTCCTATGAGTTCTTGAATTTCAATTAAACAAACAGTATCAATGTATTTTTGTTACATTTTCTTTGGCATTACATTATTTGAGCATCGAAGTATAATCAAATAAAAGGAAATCCAAATCACAGGGGTACTGGCCTGCAAGGCCTCCATATTCACTCTCACAATTCCAGATCCTGTCCCACTGAGCTATTTGTTTTCTTCGTATCTTTTTCTAGGCTTTTGAGCACTGAAGGAGAAAATCGCGATACCATGCTGTCCGGCTACCGAACAAATATGTAACCCCCAGTCCTCGCTGGACTCTTTTCCCAAAGCCTTTAGCAACTGAAGTATAAACCTTTACTACTCTCCACTCTTCACAAGAGTATAAATCCCACTAAGGCAATATAAAAATATATCTATTTGGTTCACTCCAAACCTCCAGGACCAGAATAGCACACACAGAACACAGTCAATAAAGGTTCATTTTATGAATAAACAAATGAAATTCTTTTTCCTTCATCCTCAAAATCACCTGTATTTTCATCAGTCCTTACTTCATTCCCTCTGTCTTGGTAGCAAGAGCTTAGCTTCAATTATGAGTAGATGGAAAGTTAGTAGCAGTCTACTGTCTCCATCTCAGTTTATAATTCCATCATTTCAGTTGCTAGGTACAATATGTTTTCTACCATTCCAAACCAACGCACAATGGTGCTCTGGAAATGTCCTTTCTTGCCTACTTCAGACCTTATTTCCATAAATATTTTCCATGTTCTCCACAGGTTTCATCCCTTTTTCCTACAAAGTTATTTGTTTCTCCCCATTTCAAGAAACAAAAAAGCTATTTCTTAATTCCACATCATCTTTGAGTGACCCACAATCTATTGTTTCTGCTCACCATCAAACTTAATTTACAAGTAGTATGTAGTTGCTGTTTCAGTTTCCTCATCTCTGACTTACTATTTGACCCACTGATTTTTGGTTTACAATCCCATCATTCTGCCAGCACTGCTTCTGGTAAATCCACCAATAACATCCTATTTGCCAAATTAAATCTATTAGTTTTCCTACTCTTCTGTTTCCCCCTCCTCAGTCTCTTTTGCAGGTCCTTCTTTATCTTCCTGACCAGTACACATTGGGGTGCTTTAGGAATAGGTCTTTTTTAATATATTCTACCTACATTCACTTTTTAAATAATCTCACCCAGCTTCAGACTACAAACCATACATATATTCATGACCCCTTTCTCTCTCTTAGAAATTCGAACTTCTCTCCTAAACTCCTGATTTGTAGATACGGCTGCTCCTTGCCATTTCCATTTGGATAGCTAATGGGAATTTTAAACTCAACGTGCACAACACTCCGGTCTTGATCTTCCTCCCATCTTCTCTGTCTCCAACTTCATCATTCCAGGTACTCAGTCCAAAAAGCTTGAAATCATCTTGATTCTTCGTCTCAACCCTACTTCCAATCCTTCAGCAGATCATATTGCTTCTATCTTCAAATATGTCCCAAAAGCAAGCACTTCTCACCAAGCTCAAGGCTGGTTGAAGCAACCACACTCTCTTAACCTGTTGATCACTACAACAACCTACTAACTGGTTTTTCCCTGCTTTCTCCATTACTCTCCAGTCTACACAGCCACCACAGAAAGCCTGTTAAGATGATATAAGACATTCTTACGCTCAAAATCTTCTAACGACATTCCATCTCATTTGAACGGAAAACAAAAGTCCTTACAATGGCCTATAAATCCCTTCATGACCTAACCTCCTTTACCTTCTGATTCACATCCTCCTTACCTCCTCTTCACTCACCCCACTCCCTCAAACTATCCCTCTCTGTTCATGGATACCCTAGGAGTGCTCCTGCTTCTGGGCGCTTACACTGGGTATTCCCTCTGCCTTCCTCCCAGGCTCCTTCTTCAGATTTAAATGAAATCTCAGTGAGGGCATCCATTCCTCAACTGACGTACTATATACTTGATTGATTGATTGACTGATTATCCTCCTTTGATAAAATATAAGCTAAGTGAAGGTAGAGACTTTTGTCCATCTTGATTGCTCCTACATCTCAAACACAATAGTGGTTAGCTAATTGATTAGATGGAAGAAATGCATGGAATAAATAACCTGTTTTGAATGAATACTCTAAAAGTCTTCATTGAACAAGATATCTCTGAAACATCTGAAACTAGCTATTCCTTCCCTCTTAAAACAGTCTCTCTCCATGCTCATAAGAATATTCCCTGCTATTCTACTTAGATATGTCTGACTGTTCTTCCTTTGCCTAATTTGAAGGTTCTTTGCCCACTGTCCAATCCCTAAATGTTGTTGCTTCTTGGGGTTCAGTCTTCAGGCACTATTTCTTCTCACTATACATGTCTGTCTTGGGTTCATTCATCTACTGTCATGAATTCACCTAACAACATACATTAGTGGCTCCCAGGTATTTATTTTTAATCTCAAAATAGCTCCAGATTCAGATCCATTATTTTCAAGTCAGCTAGACAAACCCATGTGAGAACCTCAAATTTAAATAGGCCCCACTATATTAAACTAGCCCTCATCCCAAATGTGCTCATTTTCACTTCTTTCTCATGTTCATTAATGGCATTTCTGTCTACTCAGTTGTACGAGCTAGGATTCATGGACATTCTAGATTTCACACTTTTCTCTTACAGCCCCCACACCCCGTCTTATACTTTATCAGTTAGTAAGGTCTATAATCCCACCTCTAAAACATTTCTCATTTTCATTCATTCTCTATTTCACTGACCTAATTCAGGTCTTTATTACTTTGATCAGAGTTACTCATCACTATGCTACACTACTATAAAATCATTACGTTAAAATAGTTATTTATGCCCTGACAAGGTGGCTCAGTTGGCGGGAGCGCCGGCCCATACACCAAAAGGTTGCTGGTTCAATCCCTGATTAGGACATGTAGACGAGGCAGCCAACTGATGTTTCTCTCTCACATCGATATTTCTCTTTCACCCCCCTCCTTCCTCTCTCTAAAATCAATGAACATATCCTTGGGTTAGAATTTAAAAAAATAGTTATCTGCATGTGTGATGCTCCAACCACACCCTCAGTTCCTCAAGAGTAGAGATCAGATCATATTCCTTTCTGTATCCACAAGTTTCTATATGCACATCATTTGCTCAAATAATGTTTCTGGAACTGAAATGAAAACATTAAATGCAAGATCCTTCCAAGTTTCTCGGTAAAGACTACAGTTCATTTTATATTATCAGTGGATAAGTGGTAGCACAGTCTTTCTAAATCGCCACCAAAACTTACTAATTTAACCATTGTTACAATGGAGTCCTACCTAAGAAGGACCCAGAGCCAAGACGTGGTACTAGAAGCCTGGATATACTTGCTGCTATACTGAACAAATACCATTCTCAAAGTATAGCACATTCAGAATCAGAGTATTTTCTTTAAGGCATCCTTAACTAAAAGCTAGAAGTGATTTTATGACTATAGAAACATGTTTTTAGAGTATGAACATCCTAAGATGAGTACCATCTGGAAAATGAAAGACATTCTAGACATTTTTATAGCTTGTGTGGAAAAAAGAAAGGTGCTCTGAACTTTAGCTAACTGAATTTTAATTAATTAATATTTTTCCTTAAAAAACAGTTTAAGTGATTACTCAAAAATCCAAAAGAATAGCTAATTCAAATGAAACTACGCAATAATTTCTGTGACAATCTAGGTCAGAATATAATTATTTATCAAGGAAGTTATTGTAGGTATGTACCTTCTTGGTTTGCTATTATAATAGATATTTCTATTCTTTAGTTCAGCGTTTTTTCAAATTCCACAATATTTCCTTAATTTTATCACTCAATTCAAAATTATTTGAGGATATAAAAATTTTTGTTCATCTGTGAACATTAGTTTGAGAAACAGAGACGCTGAGAATAACGAACACACCACACAGACTCCCTGAAGCAGATCATAAAGAATTACACCAATCAGTAGACTGTTCCATTTTTAAAAAGAGAGATTTAATACTCTGATGTGGTTATATGCATCCGTGTGTAACGATCTTATAAAAAGACAGTTCTTCATTAGGTTCAAACAACTGAATCTAGCTCTCTGGTCCCCAGTTATCTACTGAGGGGTTGAATAAAAGTGCTATTCTTTAGCAAGCACTTCACATAATTAAGGCAAGAAAGACAGTCACTTTTTCTTCTCTTATCTAAGGAATATCATTCCCTTTTTCCTTTCTTTAAACTCTATAATCAAATTTGATATAATTTTTCTTTGTCATATGGACCTTTAATCATTTTCCTATGTTCCCCTTAATTACACAAGGTCAAAATAAAGGTCAAACAAAATGAAGCAACACTAGCTACTTTCTTTTAAAAACTCCTTTTTTTTGGCTATCTCCTCATTGCTTAGTTCTTTTTTTTTTATTGTTTTTTATTGTTGTTCAATTACAGTTGTCCCCATTTCTCACCCCCCACAAAAAAACTCAATTCTTAAAAGGTATTGTAGAACTTTATCTAATTTGTATAAGTAGTTTTGAAATTAGAGATCAGAAACACATCAAAATGGGGTTTTTTGGTAAAAATAAAGACCTTTGTTCATAACTGACTTATATAGACACGGAATATATTCTCTCAGCTGTATCATAAAAAACTTAACATTGCTTCGTTTTATTATAACTGCCTGTGACATTTTCTTCCTCCCTGTTTACTCTGTTCCCTAGGCACTGGGCATGCTAATGGGCTTCAAGGGAACTCATCTGAAATCACAGCCTTTTTCTCAAACACTAGGTGCTCTATTTCAATGACCAATGCCAACTTGGCTTAGAGGTTGGTTATATCAAAGGAGGGTTCTAGTTTTCTTTTTTCCAGCACCTGGAATAAAACTTGAAGTAATCTGTAGTAAGAAAATGGTGGTTTCCTGACTCCTTGAGCCTATGAATTAACTTCTCCATTTCCAAATGGTTCTTCATTATCCCCTTAACATTTTGCCACATTCTCCTCCTCCCTCTCCCTCTCTCGTCTTTTCCTCTGGTTTATCCCCTTCTTTACGCCCTCTCACACAAAGACTTCTCTTTCATCAGTGGCAGCTACTTCACTGTCCCCAGCTCTGCTTCTATGTTCTGCTGTCTCTCCTGCTTTCTTTTGCCTCTTTATTGACCATTATTTTCCCCTTGTTTCTTTATGCTTTGCTTTTTTATTCTATCTCTAACTATACTTCTTAGCATCTATGAGGAAAAGCTTTTTATTATTTTTATCTTACTGACAGTATTGACACCACCAATCAAAAATATTGGTTTGTTTTTGTTTTTGTTTTTTGTCTAGGTGATACATGAAAAAATTCCACTGAAATAACTAAATCTATTGTTCCACTCTTCTGAGTTCATCTCACTATTACTAGCTGCATAGAGCATATGTACTCTCTACTGCCAAAGTCCCTGGGTTGTTTTGGGCATAAGGGGTTAACAAATACCATGTCAAATGCTTAAGGTTGTCAAATTCTGGCCTCCAGAAAATGAAGGGCCTATACACACAGCCACAAAAGCTTGTCACTCACATTCTACCTAGGCCTCAGAAATCTTCAAACTTAATGTTATCATACATTTGCTTTTAAATTTTTTAAATTTTGAAATGAATTACACTGGATATCCATTCTTTTTCTTTAAATTTTTTATCTTGAAATAAATTCAAACTTATAGGGAAGTTACATGATTGTAAAATGACTCTATTTTGCCTTTACCATTATTTCACAGTGGTTAATATTTTAGCACTATTTTTTATACTTAAAATATTTAGCAATATTTTGTTCTCTTTCTTCTTCCAACCCTCCCTATAGACACATACTATCACTGATCTTTTCTGAACAATTTGAGAGTCATTTGCAGATATGATGCCCTATTATCCCTAAATATTCCAGTTCATATTTCTTGAAAATAAGAACTCTGGTCAATGCGATCACCGCATAAACCTTCAAATAAGGAGAACAATTTAATGGAACATTACTACACATCCACACCTTATTTAAGTGTAACCAACTATGCCAACAACGTCATTTTTTCCATTCTGGTCCAGGATCCAAAGTAGAAACACAACAGATTTTAGCTCTCATAACTCTTTAGTCTCTTTTAATGTGAAGCAGTTTCTCAGTTTTTCTGATTTTCGTGGCCTGAACAGTTCCAAAGAATACAGGCCTTTCATTCTGTAAGATGACCCTCAATTAGGTCTGTACAATATTTCATCATGCCCAAACTTGCACCATGAACTCCTACCAGAATACCTACGAAATTATGCTGAGCTCTTCTTAGCATAACTCTCAGAAGGCACATGATATTGATTCAGGTGTCTCACCTGGTCAAGCTGGTGTTTACTATAAAAATACAATTTGCCCGCTTTGCAGTCAATCTAGTATTGGGGTGGGGGTGGGGCGGGGGGGAATATTCTTGGATTTTGCCAGTATCCTGCTCCTCCTAGAATCTCCACCAGCTTTGACATCCTTTGAAGACTACTGCCTAAATCAACCTCCACTCCGATGATTGCCAAATGGTGATTTTTCTATTTATATAATCCTTTCTGCTTCTATTAATAGTCATTCTACTAAGGAAAAGTGTTCCCTTCTCCCCCAAGTATTTATATTAGTATGAACTTGTGGATTCCTATTTTATTCAATGGTTATCACTGATTATTACCATTATTTTGATGCTAAACTTGTCCCAGGTTTTGATCAGTGGGAGCCACTGTCAGCTAGCTCCTCTGTTCACTTTGACAATGCCATTTCCTTACTTTTAACATAAGATGGTCCAGGCTCATTGTGCACATTCCCTATTCCAAGACTTGAGTAAGTCCCACTTTCAAGGAGTACTTTTAGGGAAGCATGGTACATGGAAACGAATGCCTCAGCACTTGGTCTGATTATTACAAATTGGAGTGTCATAGCTTTTAAGCCCTCCTAGAGGATGGAACTGGAAAATAAGCATATATATATATATATATATATATATATATATATACACATACATATATATTATTTATAACTATTACTATATCTAGCTGTTTGTATGTATTGGAAAAAATGAGTTTATACCAATTTTTCCAATTCCAAGCTAATACCTAATGATTCTTTCTTTCATCTCCACTTTCTATGTTTATAAATTCCTTCTCCAGCAGTGAAAAATGCAGCTCTTATTCTCCTCAATATATTCACTCATCTGCTCAAATGATTTACTTATTTACTCAATGTAACCAATCTCCCAACCACGTCATCTACCTCAATGCTTGCTTCCCCAATCACTGGCATGCCAGTGCCTCCACGCCTGCAAAAGAACAGAAGGAAAAGCAAGGTAAAGAAAGAAAGAGAGAGAGAGCAAAGTAGGAAAGGAGCAAGGGAGAGAAGAGGGAAGGGGAAGAAGCAA
>PVJD01013011.1:0-36498 GCA_004026545.1 Mormoops blainvillei | reverse complement strand
TGACATTAGTCTTGGCTCCAATTCGCTCCATCCTTGGCAACTCTGGGGAATAAGAGCCTCCGAGCTGCAGGTGGGTTTAAACAGCTCCTACTTACTTCTCCACCTATGACAGTAGTTTTCAGACATTTTTACTTGCATAGTCGCCTCTAACACTGCGTGTCTCATAACATAGCTTAAAATTGACACCTAACAACTTTTAATGGAAGAATTTGCGGAAGTTTACATATTGCAAATAATGTAACTCCTGGCATATTGCAAATACTGACATTTTAAAATAACATTGTTGCTTCCCTCTTTTAAATGTAAAGTGGAACCAAATAGCATAGCAGTTTGATATCCACCATCATGCAGTTGAAAGACACAAGAACCAACTCCTTTTGAATAGTTAGACATTTTATACTCAACTCTGTGTTCGTTTGAGTCACTCCACAGGATTGTATCCTATTGTGATATATTTTTATGCTTGAAAGTCTTTGATCATTATACCCTAATCTCTGCCACAAAAACATGTATAAACTTACATTTTAAAAATGCTTATTTCCTGTGGCTGTAAGACTCTCAGCCTTTGGGGCTGTTTACATAGCGGATGCGAAGGAACAAAGTTTAGTTAAAACGCTACCATTCGATGAAGCACATGCTGAACTGTATCTCAAAAAATTACATAATGATCTGTCACCAAAATCATGTGTAGTGATTGATCAAATGATTGCTTTATAAGGCCCTGGTCTGATTTTGTTGAAATCAAGGCATTAAAAACTACTTGTCTTTATAAAAGAATTTGCTATCTCATCATTGAAGTAATACACTTTCTCATGGAAGTTAAAAATCTGGAAGTTGGTTAAAAACAAACAGGCACACAAACAAAACCTGCTGACATATTTCTGGAAAGTCTTCGTGTATCCTAGGAGCATCCAGTTTGAACAACTTTGATCGATAGAATAGAATAATGTGAAAAGCAGGGGACTGAGTTAAGGAAGAAGGCATCATCTCTACTGACGCCATTTAGACAGTATAATCTAATTTTTAAAAGAGTCAGTGTGGAGTCATTTTGATAGAGGTCCTCAGAACCCATGCACTGTATTCAATCCGCTTATTCATTTACTTATGCTCAGACTGAAGTGTAGAAGACATTAAGGGGCAGGGTTGCAGAAATGCAATTGCCTTTGAACAAGGAAACTCAGTGCTGAAAAGGAGGAGGAGAACCACAAATAAAGTTACCCATTTACCTGGTATTTAGATTCTCCTTAACTCAGAGGTTAAATAAATATCTGAAATTCTTTAAGTAATATATGGCATTCAACTTATTAGTTTCAGGGAACAATGAATTGACCAATAGGATGCAACTTAAGTAATTTCTCTTTAAGTAGTCTAAAGATCTACTTCTAGCCTAGCTCAATGATTTGGACTTCAGTAGGTGAAGTTCTATCCCAGCAAGCTTTCAAATGGAGTCCTTTGGGACTCACAGGGCCGGGTACTGCAGATATTTGCAAACAATGACATGCTGTGCCAAAATATCTGAACTGCCTGAGGAATTGGTTCATCACTTCCATGTATTTTAAACATTAAGGTTTAGAGAAAGATTTAGTTGGAAGAAGTGATCTGTTGCTGAAAACACACATGTATGCGCACACACACACACACACACACACACACACCTCACTCAAGCCATTCACTGAACATGCCATTACTTTTCCTTTTTTGTGCCCTTGCACATGTTTCTTCTGCTTGGGTTAACCACAGCTCTTCTCAGTAGAGTCTTGCTGAACACTTCCAGACCAATAAAAAAAATTGCTTTCTTTTCTAGATAGTGTTTTTGTATTTACTATTATTATAATATTTCTCGTGTTGTATCATAACTATATTATCACATGCACTGGCAATTGAACTTTTGAAATACCACTTGAGTATGTCTTTTCTTCTCCATTCTCTCTATCAATACTTTAGTTGAGTTTACCATCATCTCTCATCTGAATTATGGTAACTGCATCCCTTTGTGACCCTTTTCTATCTACTTTTCCATACTGCCACCAAGGCGACCCACCTAAGATGCTATTTCCCTAAGTGATAAAGCTTATGATTCTTAGTCTAGCTAACTTGTCCCTATTTTCCTGCTCAGGCTTCTTTGACCATGCCCCTCTGTTGAGTCACAAACTTTTCTGGGAGCTTCTCAGGTATAATCTGAAACCAGCGTCCATAGCTGACAGCAAGGAGAAACGGAAGAAAAAAGTAGACCAATCCAGATTGGTAGGTGGCAGGTTTAATAAGTAAGGAGACTTACGGAGCTTGTCTTGGGCAGGTGCAAGATGAGTAGTTTTTTCTGTTTGTTGGAGACATTTTAAAGGTGTATATATTCGTATATTGTGTTGGCCAAAAAGTACCTTTGGTTTTTTCCATACAATGGCTGTAGTAGTGCTTAGTTGTCTAGGTTTATTCAAAACAATTTTTTTAGATTGTATTGTGACAGCTGTCATATCAGCATGAATTAAAAAAACTTACCAAATTTTGGTGAATTTTCATGCAGCCATTTTAATATTGAAGAAAATATACAATATTTTTGGCATATTGTGCTTTATTATTTCAAGAAAGGTGAAAACACAACTGAAATGCAGAAAATGATTTGTGCAGTGTATGGAGAAGGTCCCGTGACTGATCAAATCTGTCAAAAGTGGCTTGTGAAGTTTCTTGGTACTATTGATATTTTGACCAAATAATTCTTTGCTGTGGGGCTGTCTTATGCATTGGAAGATGTTTAGCAGCACCCCTGGTCTCTACCCACTAGAAGCCAATAGTGGGAGATAGCCAACATACTCAAAATATCCAAATCAATAAAGTTATTGGTGAAAATGAAAAAATGTGTCTTTATTTTATGGAAAAAAAACTAAACAGTTTTTTTTTGGACCAAATTATCTATCTCTCTATCTATCTCTCTATCTGTCTGTCTATCTATCTATCTATCTATCGAGAAGAGAGAACAACAGAGACTTTAATTGGGGTCAATCATATACCCATGACTATAGTCTCATGACAAAATTCCTATCTCTAGCACAGGAAAGGCAAGCTGAGCACACATTCCAAGCATGGGAGGGGGTAGGGAGCCTGCCATTGCTCGGGTCCAGTGGAAGGTCAAACCAGTGGTCATGTCTTCTTGATGACCTTTCCCACACTCTTACTCTACATTTGAATCCTATATTCAAGTGGTAAGCAATTACTGATAATTCCCCTAACAAGCCATGTTATCTCAAGATTCTGTGCCTTGTAAATGCTGCTTCCTCTACCTGAGACAGCTGTTCTTTAGTATTTAGTGAGGTTAGGTTAATTCTTGCAGCTTCTTTAGACACTCTCTTAGATGTCCCTTCCTTTAGGAAGCTTCCCTGACATGCAAGTCTTTCATTTGTCCAGTTTGCTGTCTACAGTTCTCCATTCTTATTTACCATATTTTCTAGCAATTGTCTGTGTTTTTTTTATCTTCTTTACCATAAGACTCTTAAGTCTTAAGGGCAGGGACTATATCTTAATTATCCCTGTATCTCAATTTCTAAATATAATCCCTTGCACAAATTTTTGCTTAATAAATACTTTTTTAAATGAGTGAGAAATGAATATTTGGGAGAAGGACATATGTCCAGCTTAGGGGAGGCTTAGGGTATGCACTTTAATCTGGGGTCTGGGGTCATTCCCAAAGAAGAGGCCATGGTGCTTCAGAGCATGACATAGGGAGCCAGGGTGTTTCTACACTATGCTCAGAGTTAGCTTGGTATAATCTACACAAATTTATAGTTATTTGTATTAAAACTAGATTAAAGAGAGCTTCAGAGTCTAACAGCTACTACAATGTACACTGCAGCATAATCAGTAGCAGTAAAATGAAGTCATTAGGAAAATTAGATTGCTGAAAGGCTAAGGGCAAAAGGAATCTGGGAACTATAGAGACCAAACAGTAGTCACAGCTGTTGACTCCAGGAGACAACAGAACAAGAGGAGGATAAAAAGAGCAATAAAAGGCCATTGAAAGCACACCTGTTACTGTCTGGGACAGGCCTTGGATAGTATCCGGTTGCATGCCTAAGACAATTTGCCTTATTTGTTTTAAACTCTGAGCAATCAAGGGATAAAATTGGACTAAGATGGGTCATTGTTCTAACATTTCCTATTGGAAATATCCTTTCTGTATTACTGGACAAAGAAATATATATAGTTAAAACAAAAGTAAAGGCAATTTATCTTTTAAAATACATGTATAAAATCTAAATAATATAAAAAAAAGAAAATTATTGAGCTAGTAATCATCTGACTCAAAGTAATCTCACTGTTAACTTTTTCTAATATCCTATCTTTCCATTAAATATAATTTTGAGAAATATTATCATCCATATGTTATTATTAAAGTAATTCTTTATTTTTAGCTTCCCAGATGGCATAGATCCATAGGAATCCAGTTTGATAACATAAGTACCATATTTTAAAGATTCATGAAAATAAGTGGGTAGCTTAAGACAGCAGATAATGTGGACAGGCAGCCACGAATATTTAGATAAAAATGGAAACATGTAGTAAAATATCTGGATTTATTTCTACAAGATGACAATTAAATTTCTTTTTTTCATGCAAAATTTTGGTCATAAACATGTGGACACTGCAAAAACATTTTTTTTAGTTATTCATTTCTCTGTATAGATGAGATTGTTGCTGTACCAACAAGAATAACAAGCAAAGTTTGATTTATATTAATTCATACTAAGGTAGACAGGCTTGACAGGAAGAAATTTCTTTACAACTTCTATATTTTTCTGCTTGGTGTGTTTGCTATTAGGTAAACCAAATAGTTTTGTAACTACCACCATCCATATTTCCATAGTGTCAGTTCTAGTGGCATTCATTCCTTTATTCATTCATTTGAAAATTGAACTAGGAGTGCAGGGAAATGGTACTGAAGTATATTCCAAGTAGGATGGCATATGCAGAGGATTTGAGATGGTAAGGGACTTTCATGTTGGAGGATATAATAGAAGGACAGAATAGCTCAAGGACAGTGACTAAGGACAAGCATTTGGGCTTTACCCTAAGGGCCACAGGAAATCATTGAAAGGTTTTCATGGTCAAGAGTGACACAGCGGGATTTAGGTGTTGGAAAGGTCACTAAGTGTACAGTGTGCAAAATGGATTGGAGGACGGGGCAAGGCTAGACCCAGAGGCAGTGAAATCTGTTGGTTTTCCCTAGAGTCCTGGCAATGGAGATGGAGAGAAGTGGACAGATTTGAGGAAGATACCCGAAGTAGAATCAATAGGATTTAGTGATTAATTGATGACAGAAGAGACTGTAATGTTACACTTAACTCCTGGTTTTGAGTAACAGGGTGGGTTGTGATGTCTCTAACTGAAATGCAAAGCACTGAAGCAGCAACAGGAATTTGGGAAAGGTAGTGTAAATATTGAATATACTTTTGTCTTGTTGAATTTTTGGTGCCTATCAGATACTATGGTAGGAAGATTTTATGTTCAGTATGAAAATCTAGAATGGTGTCACTGGTACATAACTGAAACACTGGGAATGAATAAAGTCATCCAACATGAAAAGACCATACCCTGAACAACTGCAACAACTTTGGTCAAGAATGGGGAACCAACAAAGACACCACAGGACTGACCAGATAAAAGGAAGAAAAGTGGAGAGAGTGATGTCACAAAAATCAAGAGGACACTGTTTCAAGAAAGAGGATGTGGCCTTCTAAGGTGAAAACTGAAAGAGTGCCACATGGAAGAGTCTTTCTATTCAGGGTCCCATTATACCCTTACACTTCTACATAAATTATATAGATGGTATAAATACACTGGCAAGGAGGTTCCACTCAATCTACAGGACTAGGGCATATGGCAACAAATTATTCTCTTCTTGAAACTAATAAAGCTGATGGATAAATGCCCTGGGTAGTTTTCCAGAGGCATATGAAAAACTGTCTTCCTCTCTTAGGAGAATTAGGCTTCCTATTTATGATTTACTAGCACATGCATGTGCCAAACACGCTGAAACTTAACAAAAAGCATTAGATTTTTTTCTAAGGGAGAAATAAATATAATTTCAGGGGGAAATGTCCCGAGGGACACAGATATTATGTCTATGTTTGTCAAGCGGGCACAGGAGAAAGATCAAAGAGTAGGAAACTCTGAAAAATGATTAGTGAGATAAAACTTCCTAAACTTTGTGGATTTCTGGGAATATGAAGCCCTTTGAATGAAGAGAATAAGCTGTACACAAAGTTTGAGTTCAATTAGGATCAGATATCAAAGATGATCTTGCTTACTTCAAATGATTTCACTGGATATTGGCTGAAACAGCTTAAGCTAAAGAACTAGAAATGTTGTGACTAAGGTTCTGACAGATGCGGATGACAGGAAGAAGAACTATGTGGCAATACAGAGGGAAAAAATTAAAAAGGGGCTGAATAGATACAAACTATTCATTACTTTGACTGAATTTCATCCCAATTATTAATTTAAATAGTAGAGGTATCATTTCAGGAAAACAAATCTCTTTTAATAAAGAAAAATGACAGTTCATTTTCTAACCCTATTCTGTTAATAAAAGCTTTTTGAGAGAAAAAGAGGGTGGGGGAGGAAAGAAGGGGGACGGGGGGAGGGAGAGAGAGAGAGAGAGAGAGAGTCTGAGAAGCTGACTCTGTGTCTGCCTGATAGTCATTAGATAGAAGAATCATAAAGAAAACATTGGCAAGACATCAGGCCTCCTGGAATCCATTAAATACAAAGAAGGAGAAAAATATCTAAATGTTGGTTGCAGATCAGCATGCCATAACCAAAGATTTGAACAGTACTGTTTAAGGGTGAGCAGATCCAGCAATAAAATTTCACAATCAGCACTCATAAAACTAACAAGAACAGAAGTTCGCTGGGTTAGAGAGCAACAGCTGCTACTACATATGTTGGATCCCATACATTGGTCTTTACCAGAAACAAAGATCTTGGTGGGCCATTTATTATTCATTTCTGATTTGGCCTCCACATACGCGTCTTTCTGCAACGAATGACTCCACCGGTCAGTCACTAGTTGCAATTACACAGTTTTGGAAGCTGTGCTCAAAATAAAGACTAATCTTCCAACCAACTTAACTGCAGACTTAGAATAGAAATGAGGGCTAATCTAGGCTCGAAGATGATCACGGGGACAGTCATGTCCCACCCACACACCTCCTTCGATGGATAAATTCAATAAACAAGAGTTGCGTGTAGAATGATTTGACTTGAAAGTGTAGCCTGCCTTAATGAGGCGCATCAGAGAGAAATCAGAGATCAGATAGGCAAGACGCCAAGGGCAGGGAAGTCAGATAACACAGGGCAGAATGGGTTGGTACAGGAGGCGTAAACAGATGGAAACAAAAGTTTCTGACCTTTCAGAAAGTGAAGACTAGTCATTACTAATAAGACAATAACCTTTTGAAAAAATTAAAAAATAATTTTTTATTCTATAAAAATTTTACAAAATAAATATAAACAAAAAGAAGAAAATAAAAGCGCACATAACACTGCCACCAGAGATAGCCACAATTAGCTCCTTAGTGTATATCCCATAAAACCCTTTTCTATACGCAGTTATATACATGCAGTTACTGCACTTTAATCAGTTTTTAATTTTCACATAATGATTTTTATGAACAACTTTTCAATACAATAACTATTTGCCCACAATATTATTTTTATTCCTACAGCATAATAATACATTATAAGGGTATATCACAATTTATTTTACTAATCTATTATTAAACATATATACTATTTTTAGTTTTTAACTACAACAAAGAATACTACAGTGAATATCACTGGACACATTATTTCTTTAAGAATCCCTTTCTGTTAAATACCAAATCATAAAGCTAGAAACCTGAACTTTCCAATAGATAGCCACTAGTCACATGTGGCTTGCAATGTGGCCAGTCCAAAGTGAGATGTCATATGTGTATAAAACATACTGAAAGAAAAATATAATGTAAAACATCTCGTTAATAATTTTATATTGATTTTATGCTGAAATGATACTATTCTGGGTATACTGGGTCAAATAAAATGTGTTATTAAAATGAAAAAGAATCCATTTTTAATATCGAACATGTAAAAATGAAACAGCTGGATATCCACATGCAAAAAACTGATGAAACCTTATCACACTCTAATACTAAAATTAATTGTAAATGGATCAAAGACCTAAATATAAGAACTAGAACTATTAGAAGCTTTTATAAGAAAAGATAGGAATAAAACTTCATGATCTTGGATTTGGTAATGATTTCTTAGATATGACACCAGGAGCCCAATCAAAAAAAAGAAAAAGAAAGGAAAAGAAATAAAATGGACTTCATCAAAATTAAAAACTTTCCTGTATGAGAGAATAGTATCTACAGAGTTAAAGTGCAATTCACAGAGAGGAGAAAGTATTTGCAAACCACATATCTGATTAGAGTCTAGTATCCTGAATGTATAAAGACATCCTATAATACAACAAAAAAAGAAAAACAACGCAACTAAAATATGGGCATAGGACTTAAACCGTATTTCTAAAAAAGAGATATAAAAGTCCAACAATCCATGAAAATATGCTCAACATCACTAACCATAAGGGGAATGCAAATCAAAAAACAATGAAATACAACTTCACACCCATTAGGATGGCTACTAGAAAACAAAAACAGAAAATAACAAGTGTTGGTGAGGATGCAGAGAAATTGGGACTGTGGTTCATTGTTGGTGGGACCATTAAATGGTGCAACCACTGTGGAAAACAGTTTGGCAGTTTCTCAATAAGTTAAACATAAAGTTACCATATAACCCAGAATCCTATTCCTAGATAGATACCCAAAAGAATTGAGAGCCAGTGTTCAAACAAAAACTTGCACGCCTATGTTCATAGAGGCCCTGTTCTCAAAAGCCAAAATGTAGATGCAACCCAAACATCAGTGGATGAATGGGTAAACAAAATTGGTATATCCATGTAATGGACTGTCATTCAGCCATGAGAAGGAGTGAAGTGCTAACGCACACAGCAACATATATGAACATTGAAAGTGTTATGCTAAGTGGAAGACATCAGTCACAAAGGGACAAATATTATATAATTTCATTTCAATAAAATATCAAGAATAAGAAAATCCAAGAGACAGAACACAGATTGGTTATGGCCAGGGAGGTGGAAGGGGGTATTGGGGAGTGACTGCTCAATGGGTAAAGTGTTTCCTTTTTGGGCGATGAAAAATTTCTGGAACTAGATGGTTGTGATGGTTGCACTTTGTGAGTGTACTTAATGCCACTGAATTGTACATTTTAAAATGGTTTAAATAGTAAATTTTATGTTTTTTATCACAATAAAATTTGTAAAAATGTAATTGATAACTTACACAGCAGTATTACTTTTAATATCTATTATTTAAGACATTTTATTATAAAAGAGCTACTATGACTTTAGTGATACTTTATGAGTTAATATCCTATTAAATACCTTATATAGATGTGTTTGAAAAAAATAGTAAATGTATATGCAAGATAAATGTGTATGATATAATACCAGGCTTATTTCATATAAGGATCTGAGGACTCCTTGCAATAATTTTGCTGGCTCCTGGAAATTTAAGATCCACAGGTTATGACTTCCTGAGCAAAGGAATGAGTTCACAGAAATTAGAAAGGCAGTATATTAGTTCGTGTGGCCATTGTAACAAATCACCACAGATTGGATGCCTTGAAATAATAAGAATTTATCACCTTACAGTTCTGGACAGCAGAAGTCCAAAATCAAGGTTTTAATAGGGTTGCTCTCTCTACAGGTTCTAAGGGAGGATTCATTTCTTCCCTCTTCCAGCTTGTGTTGACTCTAGAAGTTTTGTGCCTTGTGACCACTAATGGACCTTCTTTCTCAATGGATTTACCTATTCTGGACATTTCATATAAATGGAATCACACAATCTGTGGTCTCTTGTGAGTGGCTTTTTTCATTTAGCATATTTTCAAGATCAGTCCATGTTATAGCATGTATTAATAATTCATTCCTTTCCATAGCCAAATCTCTGCCTCCATGGCCACACTGCCTGTCTTCTGTCTCAAAACTCGCTTGTCTCTATCTTATCAAGATAATGGTGATTGCTTTTAGGGCCCACCCAAATAATCCAGGATAAATTTCTCCTCTCAAGATCCTTGACTTAATCATATCTTCTGC
Organism: Mormoops blainvillei; assembly: GCA_004026545.1. Classification (NCBI taxonomy): domain Eukaryota; kingdom Metazoa; phylum Chordata; class Mammalia; order Chiroptera; family Mormoopidae; genus Mormoops; species Mormoops blainvillei. The sequence goes on along the minus strand of PVJD01013011.1, from coordinate 26,285 downwards.
CATATAAGGTAATATTCACAGGTTCTTGGGATTAGAACAAGGACAAATCTTTGGGGGGGACATTATGGTCTTCCTTTTGGCCCTCCAAAATTCACATCCATCTCAGAGGGTGAGGACAGAATGCTGGGGGAATATCTATAGTGAGGAGTGGGAAAGAAAGAAGAGCCACCAAAGAGTGGCGAGGAGGAGCAGTGGGAAAGGGAGGAGGTGTTTCAAGTCAGAATACTTCCATTTAACTGCTTGTCAAAAATGATCAGACTGGATGATGTCACACTGTTGCTTTGCATGAACAGAGTTAATGTTAGACATTCATGCGTTCAAATATAATGCCATTTAGTACATTGTTATTGTATCAATGGTAATTCATCCTCTGATTGCTTAAAATTGTTCACTACATTTAACAAATTTCCAATTAAGATCCATGTTACCTCATAATTTACTGAAAATGCATGCTGGTTGATATATAGTTATTTATATATATTTTTTACTTTCCATCAAAACATGTTGACTTGGGGTGGTGAGCACACAACGCAATATACAGATGATGTATTATAGAATTGTACACTTGAAAACTATATAACTTTATTAACCAATGCCACCCCAGTAAATTATATATATATATATATTTATATATATACACACACACACAGATACATACATACATATGTGAGGTCTAGAAAAAGTGCAGCCATTGTTAATATAATGAGAACAATTTGCATGACATCAATGTAACTTGGAGAATGGACTGGAATGCACATGTGTGAACAATGACGACTTCACTGTACTAGTCAGTGGGGGTAGTAGATGCCATTGAGTGAGCACGTATACTGTGTGGCTCTCACATTCAAAATGACTGAGTGAGTAGAGCAATGAATCTGTATCATATTTTGTGTTAAGCTTGACCATTTCTCCACGAAAACTATTCAGATGATTCAGAAGGCCACTGATGATTGGCAGCTTTATCAGGCAATATATCCGTTCACGCATCATGCCTCATGCAGAGTTTTTCGCCAAAACATCAAAATACCCAGGTGACACAGCTCCCCTACAGCCCAGATTTGGCCCCCTGAGACTTCTTTGGAAGGGAAGAGATTTCGGACCATTGATGAGTTTCAGGAAATATGACAGAGCAGCTGATGGCGACTGGTAGAACTGTGTGAGGTCCCAAGATGTCTACTTTGAAGGGGACTGAGGTGTCATTGTCCTATGTACAATGTTTCTTGTATCTTTTATCTTCTTCAGTAAATGTCTTTATTTTTCATATTACATGGCTGGATACCTTTTGGACAGACCACATGCACACATACACACACACACACACACAAGGGGACTAAAGATGGGAAAATTTACTTAAGGAAATGAGATAATCAAATTCCATATATCAACAGAGCATTAAGCAATACAGACATTTCATATGGTTTCACTTTTAAAAACCAAGACAGATAACTATCAACGTGTTATCTAGATATTGCACAACAAAGTGCTGAGAAACAATTTGAACTTACAACAGAGGTAGCTAGCACTGCATTTTTGTTTTATCTTTGAGATATAACTTACATACAACAAAATTTACCCTTTAAATTGTTATTTCAATGGTTTTTAGTATATTTGTGCAGTTGTACAACCATCACCATTATCTAATATGAGAACGTTTTCATCACCCCAAAACAAATCGTATTCTACTAGCAGTCACTTCATATTCTCCCCTTCCTGTCAGCCTCTTACAACTACTAAGAAAACTTCTGTTTCTATGAATTTACCAATTCTGGACATTTCAGATAGGTGGAATTATACAATCTGTTGTCTTTTGTGAGCAGCTTCTTTCATTTAGCGTATTTTCAAAGTCAATCTATGTTATAGCATGTATTAGTAATTTGTTCCTATTCTTGGCTGAATAATATTCCATTGCATGGATATACATTCATCAGTAGTTGATGAACATTTGTGTTTGTTTTCACTATTGGCTATTATCAATAGTGTTGCTCTGAGCATTTGTGAACAAGTTTTTTAGTGGATGTGTTTCCAGTTTTCTTGGATATATCCATAGGAGTTGAATTGTTGGGTTATATTATATCTATGTTTAACATTATGAGAAGTTGTCAAACTTTTCCAAAGCTGCTGCACCATCTTGCATTCCTACCATCAATATATGAGGGATCTGATTTTTTCACATCCTCACCATCACCTGTTATTATATCTTTTTAAGTATAGCCATCCTGGTGGGTGCGAAACAGAAATATTGAGAAGATAGCACAGACGGTTCCCATAAATACATCCCTCATACAAATATACAGCTACATCTCTTATTAAAATATTGCATCAGCCCTGACTCATGTGGCTCGGTTGATTGGGCATTGTCCCGCAAAGCAAAAGGTCGCCAGTTCAATTCCTGGTCAGGGCACATGCCTGGGATGCAGGTTCAGTCCCTGGTTGGGGCGCATACAAGAGGTTACCTTGATCAATGTTTCTCTCCCTGCCTTTCTCCCTCCCTTCCCCTCTCTCTAACAATAAATAAATAAAATATTTAAAAAAATTATTGTATCAGTGTGGTATAGTTGTTATAATTAATTGGTCAATATTGAACATAATTATTAACTAAAGTTCATAGTTTACATGAAGTTCACTGTTTGTGCCGTACACTTCTACATGTTTTGAGAAATGTATATCATGTAGTCACAATTACAGTATTAAACAGGGTAGTTTCACTACCCTAAAACTCCCCTGAGCTTTTCCTATCACCTTCTCCCCTTGAACACCTGGCAACCACAAATCTTTTACTGTCTTTATACTTTTGACTTTTCCATAATGTCATACAATGGGAAACATAGATATGTAGTTTTTACAGACTGGCTTCTTTGCCTTAGTAATATGCATTTAAGTTTCCTGGATGTCTTTTCATGGTTTGATAGCTCCTTTTTTCAGTGAATTCTTTTTTATATTTTCCTTCAACCAATATTTACTGAACTTCTGTATTAGTGTTATTGTAGTTTTGATTTGAATTTATTTCCCTAATGACTAACAATAGAGAGCATCTTACCACATGTGTATTGTCTATTTACATATTTTCTTTGAAGAAATTTCTATTCAGATCCCTTGTCCTTGTTAAACTGGGTCATTTGTCTTTTTTATTATTGAGTTCTAATAGTACTTTATGTATTCTAGATGCAATGTTCTTGTCAGGTATATGGTTGGCAAATATTTTCTCCCACTCTGTGGGATGTATTTGCACTTTCACGATGGTTTGAGAACTGAATTTTTGTGGTGCCTTTCCCTGGAGCACTGAGGCACTTGGCCATATGAAATTCATGAATAAGATCGAGACTGCTCTTCTTTTAAAACAAATATGCCAGCATTTAAATATCCAAAAATGGTGTTTTCCACACGCAATTTATTGTCTTGGTGGGATGGATAGAAGGACGAATTGCTTGATTCCAAATATACTACCATTGTTTTCATACTTTCTTAGAAACAAAAGATCAGTCACATTATTCTAGAATACTGTTTCTCAAACTTTACTGTGCTTCAGAATCACAGGGAGTACATTAATTTTTATTTTATTATTTTATTATTTTATTTTTAGAGAGAGAGAGAGAAAGGGAGAGAGGAAGGGAGAAAGAGAAACATTGATTGGTTGCCTCCTTTCGGCTATGGGGCAACGCTCCAACCAACCTGAGCCACACTGGCCAAGGCACATGGAGGACTTTCTAAATCACAGATTGGTCGGGCTCTCCCCTGAGTTCCTGCTTTGGCAGGTCTGAAGTAGAGCCAGGTGATTTGCATTTCTAACAAGTCTCCAGGTGAGACTGATGCTGCTAGTGTGTGAGCTACACTTTGAGAGCCACTGTTATAGGGCAGCATTTCCCAAGTGTCAGTAAGGATATCAATAGCTGTTATATGGTGGAAGGACTGATTTTTTTTTGTCATAAAACTTTGCTAAAAGTTAGGTTAAGCACATTTCATTACTGCAAGCCTTCTCTGAGTTTTTAATCTGTAAATGTGCATGTCCAAGTTCCAAGGTTGGAAACATTGGAAACATTGTATATTATTTGTAAACATTTTGACCATGGATGCTTTTTCAAGACCACTTTATTAGACATATTTGTATATTTTGTATAACTGCACATGTTTAAAGTCTGCAATTAAATATGCTGTGGCATACGTATATATCCATGAAATCATCTCCACCACCAAGGTAATTAACACATCCATCACTCCCCCAAATTTCCTCCTACCCCTTCTCAATCCTACCCTCTTATTATCCCCATCTCCTCCTTTCATTCCCAGGCAACCATCAATGTGATTTCTGTCATTAGTTTGCACTTTCTAGTATTTTACATGGCTAGAATAACATAGTATGTTATTTTTTGTTTTGTTTTGCTTCTTTCCCTTAGAAGAATTATTTTGAAATTTTTCCATGTCGTCATACTTATTAGTACATTCCTTTTCACTTCTGAGTAATAGTTCACTTTATGTAGATACCGTAGTATGTTTATCCATTCACAGGTTGATAGAGTTTTGGGTTATTTCCAGGTTTGGCCTATTAATAATAAAACTGCTGTTAACATCAATGTGTAAGTCTTTGTAAAGACATAACCTTTCCTTTTTGAGGGGAGGATAACTAGTAGTGGAATGGCTCAGTTGTATGGCTGGTGTAACTAGCTTTTTAGGGCCATTAACTTTTTAGGAAACTGACAAAGTGGTGTGTAAAGTGGTTATAGCATTTTGCATTCTCACCAGCAGCGTATGGGAATTCTAGTTGCTCCATATTCTCACTGGCACTTGTCATGATAACTCACTTTTTTTTAATTTTAGCCATTCTAATGCTATTGATATATCGTTGTTCATTTCTCTGATGCCTAATGATGTTTCACATATTTCCATGGGATTATTTGCCATCTATATATCTTCTTTGGTGAAATGCCTGTTCAAATTTCTCATATACTTTTCACTGGCATTTGTTGCAATTGTTGAATTTTGAGAGTTTTTAATACACGTGTATAAAAGTCCATAAAGGACTTGTGACGCTTTTTAAAAATAACATTTGATAGGACTAACATTGCTTGGAGCAAGTTTAAATGCATATGAATCTTTTTTCATCTGTTTAATTTAAAAAGGCAAATTCTAATTTAGTAGGACTCCCATGGATCTGATAGTCTTCAGTCCTAGAAAGCCCTCAGCTGATGCCAATTACACTGGCCCATGGACCACACTTTAAGTAGCAAGGCTTTAGCATGCACTTAGGAGATGCTGATGCAGAAATTTTTAGCCTAGTTTGATCACCCATCTTCCTTATTCATGAGGGCTGGCTTTAGAATTACTTGCTCATTTTTAAAAAGGAAATCTGTTGTCAAAGAACAAAGTTTTTTTCACTGTTGAGGAATGTGGTGGACATTGTTAGATACCTACTCAATACATACCACCCCTCCTTCCTTGTTAACAGAAGGCTGATTTTGCTTCATCATCTGCACTTCAGTGAGTGACCAAATCACTTGCCAATGTAGTCAATCCTGATTACTCTCAGCCAACCATGGTAATTTCTTTCCCTTGCCAGTGTTCAGCATATGGACATGTAACTCAGTTTTCATCAATGAGATGTTAGGGGATGTTTTGGCATAGGCCTTCTAAAAATAGTATCCTTACTTTTAAAAAGATATGCACAGGAAGATATGTTCTCTTCTTCCACTGGTCATGGTTATGTCTAGATGTTATGGCTAGAACTACAGCTATCATCTTGTGATTGTGAGAAAAAAAAGCTTGAAGACAAAACTGACATTTTTGAGGATGGCAGAGCAGAAAGATAAAGTAAAGCTGTCCTAGAATTTTTCTTTGAGACATTGAAAACAAAACCCTGGAGCCACCTGACCTTGGGACTTCTTTTTCTTTTTTTTTTTTATGTGAATTAAGGCATTATTGTTTACACCATTTGGGGTAGGATTTTCTGTTCCATACAGCTGAAAGCATACTTACAAAGAGATTTCAAGACACATATCAGTGACCATTCAGTTCCTGGTTCTTTAAACTGAGGGAGCTTAGCTTGGTGCCATGTGCACTGCAGAGCACAATTTTATGTACCTCTCCTCATTTATGTGTCATCAACGGGTCACATTTCTGGTCTTTGATTAATAGAACTGTATTTCATCTTTGAATGCTTAGTCTTCACTTCTCTTTGCCTTTTGCAAGTTAGATTCACAATCAACTTTCTGCTTCCATTAACCACCAGAATTCATCTGCTCTCACAGTTTCTTAAGAAGCCCCACTCCCACCCTCCAGCTAATCCCAGGCCAGTAATTCTCAGCACCTTCTCTGATAACTGGCTTCTCTTTATTTCCTGTTCCAGGTCATGATACCCCCTTTTATGCATACGCCCAAGCTAGAAATTATTGAAGCTTATTCTTTTTTCTCCTCCTAACATCCAGTCATCAAATACCTACTTATTTTAACTCTCAAGTATCTCTTCAGTTCTCCTCTCCATCCTCACTGTTATCAACCTAGTTCAAATAAACATCATCTCTCCTGAGTTACAAAAACTACTTTCCTGCTATTTTTCTTGTCCCCAGTCTTACCATTTTTAATGCAGCCCATATTTTGCAGTGAGGGGAATTTTCTGAAATGCTGACCATGTTACTTCTGAGACAGGATAGTAAGAAGCTAGGAAAATTCCTTGACAAGTGGAATAAGAAAACTGTGACAGAGAAAACTGTGACAGAGAGCTGAACACAATGGCCAAGCAATTTACAGTCAGGTGCAGATGGTTACCAGGGGGCAAAACTGGGAAAACAAGGACCTCGCCCCTAGGGTAATCTCTCCTCCTCAGGCCTTTCCTTCCTGGAGATAACATCTAGGCCTCAAGTGTCTTTCAGACCCAGGTCCAGAAAAGCAGCAAAACCAGGTGGGGGATGCCAGAACCCACTGCAATGACTAAAGACCCCTGCTCTGTCACTGACCAATCAGTGGAGACCATAGCCCTGAAAGGGAACACCTGGAGAACTGATGAATATTCTACTGAAACCCTCCCCCAGAGACCTCCCCCAAGATTCCCACCTGCCAGGGAAAGATAAAAGCTTCCAGACAAAGGACCCAGTGAGCAAGCTCTCCATCTGGGGAGCAGCCTGCACCTTTCCCTTTCCTTTATTCTTTCACCCACTTCTTTCTTCACAGACACATGTCTCCTAAACTCTAAGGCAATGGGCAGTGGGCATCTTGTCCCAGGCTAACCCCCTGAACCTGTCCCTAAGGCCCCCTTTTCTCTGACTTCCCAGTGAGCTAAGGCAGCCCAGCCTAGGCTCTCCTGTCGCTCCTCCTATGCTAAGCCCTTCCTCGCTTCACTGTCCCAGCTCTAATAAATGTATTCTCATAGTCATCTGGACTCGTGTTGTGAAATCTTTCCTGTAGGAGGTCAAGAACCCATATACTACTTGCTGGCCTAAGGCAGACCCGCTCAGGGCAAGGCCCCTGTCTAGTAACACGTCCATATTCAAAACCCTTGCCCCCTTCCCCATTATCAAAAGGAGGAAGCCTTTAAGTTGGAACACAGGGCCTCCATGACCTGGCTCCCTCTTACTTCTCCAGCCATATGCATCATCACTCCTGACTTAAACTTTATTATCCAGCTACCACCATTGCTTTGTAGCTACTTGAGACACATCAAGCCATTATTCACTTCCATCCCTTTGCTCATAGTCTTCTCTGTCCAAAATACCCCTTCCATTTCTATACTATTTTGGTGCTTGTTCTTTGGGCCTCAGTTCAGACATCACCTCCTGAAAGGTTTATTTTACCCCGCTCAACTAGGTTTCCCTCTCTGGTGTTCTTTTGTAGCATCCTGTACTTTGTCATTGCCCTTAACACATTATATTATTATGATCTGTTTATATGACCATATCTCCCCATCCCAATCTTCACTAGAGTTTGGACTCTTTGAGTGCAGGGGTTGTTTTTTATTCATTGCTGTATCCACAGTACCTAGCTTGAATGAGTTTATTAGCCTCATCAGCTGAGAATAGGCCCTTTGGCCTCCTACCTCCCTAATCTCCACTGCAGTGGTATTGGACCTTTTGCTTGGAATCCGAGATTCTCGAGGATTGCTATCACTTACTCAGAAATGGTAGATGAGGTGTTAAGCATATAAGGAACCTAATAGTTTGGGGCCCAGACTGAGTCATACAGAACAAGCTGGCTGCTCTCACCAGTAGGTTGGTAGAAGAGAGATTTTTCGTTTAGCCTGTATTCACACATCTACCAGTCTAATAGCACTTCCTCCACCATTAAACCTACACTTGGAAATATTCATATGGTTTCCTTCCTAATTATCATTCTTCCTAAAAATGGGACTTTTAATGGACTTCTGAGGCTCTGAATCTGAAGAAAAATCTAAGGTAGTATGATTTCTCCACTCACTGCACAGAGTGGAGACCCTCTTTATCCTCTGTAACTCTTTCAATGGCTCCACTATCCAAAAACTCACAATTACTAAGTTGCATGATAGGAAAGTTCCTTTGTGCATCTCTATGCAACTAGAGTAGTATCCAAGTGGGTGCTGAGATATGTTCCCAGGCATCTTATAACTTAATCAGTGCATTCCTGGTCCTACACAGCTGTTGAATTGAACCACACTCACTCCCGTTCAAGTGGATATTAAAAAATACACCATGGCCTTAGGGATTTGACAACTGATAACACCATTATCAAAGGCCTCATACCATTCACCTCTCATTGCTACTGTTCCGCTTGTTCCTCAACTTCTTGTCCTTGGGATCTCATTTTGTATTTCTTTTACCGTACTTCCAAATTTTCATTTGTTGTTTATTTTTTTATCTTCACCTGAGGATATGTTTTTATTGATTTTAGAGAGAAAGGAAGGAGGGGGAGAGAGAGGTGAGAGAGCATGTTGATTGATTGCCTCTTGTATGAGCCCTGGCTGGGGATCAAACCCACTTGGTGTACAGGATAATGTTCCAGCCAACTGAGCAACCCTGCCAGGGCTCTTTGTTGTTTTAAAATCAGCATTGCTGTTCTTAAAATCCTAGATAAGTATACCACCTTTCAGAATGTGAGGCATTGTCTATTGAGGGCCTTTAAGCCAGGAGTCATGTATCCAACAAAGTGTATTGAGCACCTACTATGTGCTGGACTCTGTTCCAGGTCCTGCAGATACAACAATGAACAAATCAGGCAAATTTCTGCCTTATGAATTTACATTATTGTTGAGGGGGGTGCAGACATTAAACAACATAAATAAGTAAAATATATGTCAAATGGTCATAAAGAAAAGGATAATTCAGGAGACTGTAATTGAAAGGGTGCCATTTTATTTAGGTAGGAGTCAGAAAAAAATTGCATTGAATGATTTGAAAGAAGTGAGGGAATGAGTCATGTGGGTGTCTGTGGGAAGAATGTTACAAGTAGAGAGAACAACTAATAGAGAGGCTCTGAGGTAAGAAAATGCCTAGAGCATTTCGGAAATAAGGCCAGTGTGGCTGACCTAAAGTGATCAAGACAGTGAGTGGTTGAAGATAAATTCAGAGAGGATACAGAATCACATCTGGCTGGGTCTTATGGGTGGGTCATTGTAACAACTTTGGATTTTACTCTGAGAACTTTGGCTTTTGAGAAAACAAGCTATGGTATTTGACTTACATTTAGTGGTATTGCTCTGGCTGTTGTGTTGACAGTAGACTTTGTGGGAAGGTGAGCAAAATGTGGATGCAGAGAGACCAGTTAGGAGACCATTGTAGTAATCCAGACATAAAATGATAGTAGTTTGGGCCTGAACAGTGGCAGTGGAGGTGGTGAGAAGTAATTGTATTTTAGGTATGTTTGGATGGTATTTTTGACAGGATTTGTAGGTAAATAATATGCGGGTAATGGCGAAAAGAAAAGAATGAAGATGACAGACTTTTAGCTTGGATAACTGGAAAGACATGGTTGCTCTTCACTAAGATAAGGAAAAAATGTAGGAAGAACAGGTTTGAGGGCCAATATGAGGAACTGATTTTGGGTTTGTTAGGAGTGTAAAGATTGTTAGATATCCAAACAAAGATGGTGAATAAACAGCTGGATTTGTGAGTCTGGAGTTGAGAGAGAAGTCAGATTATATATATTTGGAAATCTTCAGCATACAAATAACATTTAAAGAATGGATAAGATTAGCATAGACTGCCTCAGGGGTCAATAGATAAATAAGAGTCTAAAACCAATGACTGATCTGGAGGGTACTCTAGAAGCTGGGTTAATTAAAGGAATCAGCAAAGCCAGTGAAAAAGAAGAATGTGGGGTCCTGGAAGCCAAGCAGGAAGGAATAATCAACTATAACAATTACTACTAACAAGGCAAATAAGGTTGGAACTGAACATTGGAGTTTTCAATGTGGAGGTCATTGGTGATCTTGAAAAGAACAATTTTTGTGAAACAATGGTGGCAAAAACCTGACTGCAATGGGCTCAACAGAGAATGTGAATATGGACAGTTTTTATTTTTGAGCAGTTTTGCTATAAAGTAGAGAATAAAAATGAGATGAGGAGTTGCTAGAGGGAGATGTGGAATAAAGAATTATTTTTCAGATGGAAAAATAACAGTATTAAAAATTTTTTGATGGTAATGATTCAGTAGAAATTAGAAAGTGGATGATGCAGGAGAGAGAGGGAGGAATTGCTGGGGTGATGTCCTGGAGTTTGTGAGTGGGCATGGAATCTAGTGGAAAGGTGGAAAGGTTAGCGTTAGATAGGAACATGGACAAACAGGCACAGTTCCACAGCATGTGGTTTGGGATTGTAGGAGTTTTTTTTCTATTTTACATTTTCTTTCATGTGAGAGTATGATGGGAGGAGGAAATGTTGAAAGTCTGAAGAGAGTAGAAATGTGAAATAGTAATTTATGAGAGAAGAATGAATGGCCTAGGAAAATGTAGTGTGATTCTTGACCAATGTTAAGGATCTATTTAAAGTGGGTGGTTGTGTTTTTTCTCCTTTGCATTCAACTGTAGGAGTGCAGGTGTGGAAAGAGGCAGAAAGTTGGATTTAACCAGAGTTGGGGTTTTGCCAAGTGTGTAAGATGAAGCAAGTTGCCAAGTGTGTAAGATGAAGCAAGGAGTAAGCTAGTTGGGCTTGAATGGCCGGGGGCAAAAGTAATGACTGGCCACTGTAATGGATAGTTTGGGTAGTAAGACTATGAGGTTTTGATAGAGTGTGAAAGTTGAAAATCTATCCCTGACTTGGGGTATACAACAAACTTGCTAGAGCACAAAACACTTATTACTTGAGATCCATGCTATTAATAAAAGTTATATTATTGCAGACAAATGTATGAAATTCCACAGTGAGTGCTGTGACTATAACAACACTTATTTGAAAATGTACTTGCTGGCATGTGTGTTTAAAAAATCCAGTCACATCACTAAAGTGATGTACTAGTCTCACCTCATTTATATATTACCTTTCCTCTGAAGGGCTTTAGCTACTGAACAACAATCTATCAAATAGTAAACATGCCTCACAGGCTATAACTCTTAGAAAAATCAAGGTTTGAGTAAAAGCAGATGAAAGACTGGAGATAATACAAGAATGGATGAAGAGAAAGGCAGAATAGAAAAGAAGCAGTAGCCCTCAGGACAAAAATGTCATTGATAAATCAAACAAGTAAAGAAATAATACATTAAAAAGAACTAAGAAGATAAACAAGAAAAATAAAGGGAGTGGTGCAGAGAGAAACATAAAAGATACAGGAAATACACTGTCTCGTGGCGGTCGTTTTCAGAGCGACCAAAACGTAGCTTGTCCGCCTCACACTCTCTCCTGTGAAAGCCTGAGCTGAATGTGCAGCTATCTCCCTTTGTCTCATAACCTTGTGCACCAATAAGGATGCTAATTCACCAGCTGCTTGCCTTAACAGATTCAAGAACAAGGGGAAAGAGTACAGAAATCAAGCGTCTCTGAACAGAAGTTAATGTGGAGCTGAGAAAATCTAAGAAGGATGAACAGATGCTGAAAGGGAGAAATGTCAGTTTGTTTCCTGATAATGCTACTTCTCCACTGCAGAAAAGACAAACAAACAAAAAACAAAACCGCAACAACCAGGGCATTGTAAATTGGTCTTTGATGGGACATTGTCAAAGGCGTAAATACCAACAATTTGGAAAGCCAGCTCCAAACTACTCAGACTGTGAGGAAACTGCTTTCTAGGGGAAAACAACCATCCATAAACAACATAATCTGGGCTGGTTTGATTCCAAAATTTGTGTCCTTCTTGGGCAGAACTGATATAGTAGTCTTCATCAGTTTGATTCTGCTTGGGCCCTCACTCACATTGCTTCTGGGATATCAGAACATGCTGAGGCTGTAGTAGGTGGAGGTGCTATCCCAGCATTCTTTTCTCTGTTAGCATCTCCCATGTTCACATCAGTGAACAAGCCATATGGGCTCTAAGAAACATCGCAGGTGATGGTTCAGTTTTCTGAGACTTTGTTATCAAGCATGGTGCAGTTGACCTACTATTGGCTCTTCTTGCAGTTCCTGATATGTCGTCTTTATTATGTAGTTACTTAAGTAATCTTACCTGGACACTTTCAAACCTTTGTTGCAATAAGAATGCTGCTCACCCATTAGATGCTGTTGAGCAGATTCTTCCTACTTTAGTTCATCTCCTGCATCATGATGACCCAGAAGTATTAGCACATAGCTCCTGGGCCATTTCCTACCTTACTGATGGTCCAAATGAATGGACTGAAATGGTTGCGAAAACAGAAGTGGTACCCTAACTTCTGAAGCTCCTTGGAGCTACTGAATTGCCAATTGTGACTCTTGCACTAAGAACCATGGGAAAAATTGTCACTGGGACAGATAAACAGATTCAGGTTGCAAGAGATGCGGGAGAATTTGCCATCTTTCCCAATTGGCTAACGGAGTAAAAAACTAACATTCAGAAGGAAGCCACATGGATGATGTCAAACATCATAGCTGGCCTCCAGGACCAGATACAGCAAGTTGTGAATCGTGGATTAGTCCCATTCCACATTAGTGCACTATCTAAGACAGAGTTTAAGATGCAAAAGGAAGCTGTATGGGTTGTGATCAAGTGTACAAGTGATGGAACTTTTGAACAGATTGTATACCTCGTTCATTGTGGCTAATAGGCCCATCGGTGAAAGTCTTAACTGCAAAAGATACCGAAATTATTCTGGTTACTCTGGATGCTATTTCAAATATCTGTGAGGCTGCTGAGAAACTAGGGAAAACCGAGAAAGTTAGTACAATGATCAATGAATGTGGAAGTTTGGACAAATTGAAGCTCTACAAAATCATAAAAATGAGTTTATGTACAAAGCTTCATTAAACTTGATGGAGAAGTAGTTCTCTGTAGAGGAACAGGAAGATCAAAATGTTGTGCCAGAAACATCCACTGATGGCTTTATGTTGCAAGTTCAGGATGGCTGGCACTCCTGGGAACTTTAACTTTTAGATTGTACAGCTGAGGTACAAAAAGCTGTTTGCTGTTTGCTGTTTGCTGTGTTTGGCATAAGCTTGCCTTACTGTTTCTTTACTAAGAACTCTTTTAAAATGGGGTCTGTTATTGTAGCACTTTTAACAATAAAACTATGCTTGAATAGTTCCAAACTGTACACACTGTATGACCCTTCTCCTCTTAATGGGTTTCTTATTTCTATATAGAATTTCATATCTTGCAGTGTCCTGTAGATAAAGATTAAATTCCACCATTTTGGTTACTTCCAAAAAAAAAAGATATCGCAAGTATAATAAAAAGAATATTTCAATATTACTGAAATTCCTCAGTGAAGTTTCTGATAAAATAAAGTTTAATTTATTTATAAATGAGGAATTTGGAAAAAAATTATTCAGTGCTCAGTATGTGCCAAGCACTTTACATGTATTCATTTAAATTATACTCTTGAGGTTTAAATGGTAGATACCATTATTGTCTCCATTTTACAGATAAAGAAACAGATGAATAAAAGTTAAATCACTTACCTGAGCCCAAGAACTTGTTTCCCTCATTTCAAAACCAACGCCTCTTCCATCTTATCAAACCATCTCCCAACTGACTGAGAGACTTTATATAAAAGTATGCTTTATAAAAGTTATTATTCGAATCCATATTTATTTTTAAAATATTAATAATAATTTATAACCACAAAATGCAACAGTATATTTGTAATTGTGCCCATAAAGAAAGGAAGCTGACTGAAAGCCACACAACAGTTTAAAAGGTTGATGGGAAATCCAAATACCAGTGAAAATGCTCCCCTGAATTCACACATTTCATTGACCGTCAAAATCCAATAATGTTTTACTTCTGCTTGTGTACATTATTCTTTACCATATTCATTTCATCTGGTTGGAGACTTTCATTTAATTTAATTTTTTATGTGGCTTTGCCCACAGATATCATTGCCTGCTGCACTGGGGTTGGGTGTCTACTACACAGTATGGAGAGCCTCTCACTCTCCTCTCTCAAATCAGCACACTACTCATTACATCCAATTTGCTTTTCCCAATTGCAACAGTTTATTGAAATTGTAAAAAAGCCATTTGATTATATTTGCTACTACATTATGCCACATAAATAATATTTAAAAATCAAAATAAATGGCATGTGGAACATTACTAGGAAAGAAAGTAGTTGATTTATAAAGTACTTCAGATGAAAACTAATTTCAAAAATCTATACAAGAGTAACATTATTTTAAATGCAGCAAATCTACTTTCTGCAGATTTTGGCCAAAATGTTGCTCTTCTCCTTTTAAAAGGGGATTGGGCCTTAAAGATACAGGGGACAAATCAAGTGTAAAGATTTTCATTTTTCTATTTTTTTACTGAAAATTATTCAAAGCTTTGCATATTAAACAGAATTAGTATTTCCCTGGTCAGACTGCTACAAATCAGGTCATCTAATACAAGTCTTAACCATATGAATCAGAGCATGAATGTATTTTGTCTGAGAGAAGTACAAAAACAGAAGAAAAGATAATAAAAATGCCTCCAGATCTATTACTTCAGCCCTGTGTGGTATATCCACATTTCCATTTCTGACAAAGCTCTGTGGATGCCCTTTCCTTGCATTTCTTGACTGAATTTCACAAAAGAAAGTGGAGAATGACCTACAGACTAATGATTTTCCATTACAGACTGTGCAAGGGAAACCACTAGGTCACTGCAGTGTTTAAGCCAAGCAATCAACTATTCGCTAATAAGTTAGAAAGGTCAAAGCAAGTTTCTTCAAAGCAATTTACTGGAAAGACCCTAATGCTCCTAACTTTAGGAGTGAAAGAATGAAACCCCTGTTATTTACAGCTCACTAATATATATGTAGATATTCACTTAGAATCGCAGAAACATGGAAAGAGAAGATCACTTTTACTTTACCGTTTCATTGTTTTTTGGATTAATGTTAAACAATTTGTTGTTCTTTTACCACATGAGAATACTCAGTATCACAGTAATTAAGGAAGAAATATAGAAAAAAGGCCCCTACACAGAAGGCCATCAGAATGGGGATATAAATCCTTCTTTGACCTCCTCAAACACAATAAACGTAAAGACCTACATTATATAGGTGCATAAAGTTTAAAAATTAGAACTTTTATGTCCTAGTCAGTTCAGGCTGCCATAACAAAATACCATGGACTAGATGGCTTAAATATCAGAAATTTATTTCTCACAGCTCTGGAGGCCGGGAAGCCCAACATCAAGGTACTAGCAAGGTAGGTTTTGTTCTTTGGCCTCTTCTCTGGGTCTGTAGGTGGTTACCATCTCAGCTTTGTGCTCACCTGACCTCTTCTGTGTGTTAGAGTGGAATGGGGAGGGGAGAGCAAGCTCTCTAGTGTCTCTGCTTATCTGGGTACTAATCCCATCAGACCAGGGCCCTCCCCTCATGACCTTATCTAAGCCTAATCACCTCCTAAAGGCCACATCTCCACATACTACTAGAGTGGGGATTTAGGGCTTCAACACATGACTTTTGAGGAGACACAAACATTCAGTTCATAATACTTTACTAATATATATGACACGGCTTTCAGTACGAGTGCTCCTGAAGCTATTTTCTACTAGATACTAGGTATGTAAATCAAATGAGATGGTGGGGCCTTGATTATAGCTTCAATGTTTGTTCAGCTAAGACTTTCGTTTGGTGTATTAGAGTTCTCCAGAGAAACAGAACAAATTATACACACACACACGCATATACACACACATACATATATACACTTTTGTGTAAATATGTATATATATATATGTATGTGTGCGTATATATATGAGGAGGGACCCCATAAACCAGAATTTATTCATAAAAATTGTGCATTTATTGTTACATATTTAAAATTCAGTCACCTTCAAATTACTCTCCATATGATGCGATACGCCTATCGAGATTTTTTTCTACTGCTCAAAACAGTTCTTGATCTCATCGATTTTGATGCCTTTTAGTGCTTCTGCCATTTTTCATTTCACCTCTTCCAGATTGGCAAAACATTTCCCTTTGAGGACTTTTTTCATCTGGGGAAACAGAAAGAAAAGTCTCTCAGGGTGAGAATGAGTAAATGGGGAGGGTGGGGCATGGGGGTCATGCCATTTTTGGTGAAAAACTGCTGAATACTCAGCGTAGTGTGGGCATGTGGGCTCGCAAATCCCCCATCATGAAATGAGCCATCACGCTGAAAGAGTCTTCAGAAAAGTTCACTGAAGTCCAATGCAGCCTCTCACAACAATGCCAGCTGGTACACTGATACAGATGGGTTCCTAGAACACTCACGTAGTGGGGGAAGCCTGTACTGCAAGGGGCCTGCCCTCCAGAAGGTAATTCTGGATATTTATGGTTCCCCTCTCCTGTGTGTGTGTGTGTAGATAAGTAGAGAGAGAGAGAGATTTATTATGAGGAATTGGCTTACGTGATCATGGAGGCTGAAAATTCCCACAGTTTGCCATCTGCAAGCTGGAGAGCCAGGAAAGCCAATGGTGCAGTTCAGCCTGAGTCAGAAGGCCTGAGAACCAGGAGAGCCAATGGTGTGATTCCTAGCCCGAGGGCAGAAGACCTCTATCTCAATTCTTACAGTCAGGCAGAGAAGGAGCAAATTCTCCTTTCATTTGCATTTCATTCTATTCAGGCTTTCAACAAATAGGTTGATGCCCACCCACATTGGGTAAGGCAGGCTACCTTACTCAGTCTACTAATTCAAATGGTAATATCATCAAGAAACACTCTCACTGACACACCTAGAAATAATGTTTCACCACATACCTGGGCACTCTGTGACTCCCATCAAGTTGACACATAAAATTAATTATCACATTTTGTTATTAGAGATAAAGGGAGTAAAAATATTTGTCCACTGGTTGTTGACAGCTGGCAATGTATCAACATCCATTGGTCAGTGTCTGTACTGTAGAAGTTGTTAAATATTTTGGCTACTACTACTAGTTATACATAGCCTCTTTTTAAAGTTTTAATTTTCAATTATACTTGATATTCAGTATTATTTTGTATTAGTTTCAGGTGCACAGCATAGTGGTTAGATAATCATATACTTTACAAAATGTTCCCCAAGATATTTCAATCACCACCTGGCATCATACATAGTTATTACAATATTATTGACTATATCCCTTATGATGTACTTTACATCCCCATGACTACTGTGTAACTGACAATGTGTGCTTCTCAACCTCTTCACCATTTTTACTTAGTCCTCTACCCCCCTCTCCTCTAGCAACAATCAGTCTATTCTCTATCTATGAGTCTGTTTCTGTTTTGTTTGTTCATTTATCATAGTCTTTAGATTCCACATATAAGTGAAATCATGTGGTATTTGTCTTTCTCTGGCTGACTTATTTCACTTAGTACAATACCCTCTAGGTCAGTGATTTTCAACCCATGTGCCTTTACAGGCACACTGGTGTGCTTCAAGAATTTTTAAAACATGCAATACCTGACTCTTTAATTAGGTGCACTGACTTCTTTCCCTCAGATTGTGAAATTTAAAAAAATGACAACAGCCAACACAATAATAGCCATCCAATGTGAATGAATCAAAATTATACCTAGTTTTTTTTGTCGGATCAGCAAAAATAAAATATATTTTTTGTTGTGCCACAGAATTCTAGGAATTAGCTTATGTGTGCCATGAAATGAAAAAAGTTGAAAATCACTGCTCTAGGTCCATCTATGGTGTAGCAAAAGGTAAAAAATTTAAATGGCTGAATAATATTCTATTATAGATATGTACCACCACTTTTTTATTCATTTATCTATTGATGGGCACTTGGGCTGCTTTCCGATCTTGACTCTCGTAAATAAAGCTGCAATGAAACTAGGGGTGCATATATTCTTTTGAATTAGAGCTTTGGTTTTCTTCAGATATATTCTCAGAAGTAGAATTGCTGGGTCAAAAGCCAGATGCATTTTTAATTTTTGTAGACCCCCTCAA
Organism: Mormoops blainvillei; assembly: GCA_004026545.1. NCBI lineage: Eukaryota > Metazoa > Chordata > Mammalia > Chiroptera > Mormoopidae > Mormoops > Mormoops blainvillei. Next base: position 7,852 of record PVJD01013011.1, on the reverse strand, counting down.
CTGTTTTCCACAGTGGCTGCACCAGCCTGCATTCCCACCAACAGTGCATGAGAATTCCCTGTTCTCCACATCCTTGCCAACACTTGTGGTGGTGGTTGTTGATTTGTTTATAATGGCCATTCTGACAGGTGTGTGGTGATATCTCATTGTGGTTTTAATTTGCATTTCTCTGATAAGTGGTGATGTTGAATATTTTAAAAGTATATCTATTGACCATTTGTATGTCCTCTTTGGAGAAGTATCTATTTAGGTCCTTTGCCCATTCTTAAATTGGATTGCCTGTCTTCCTGGTGTTAAGTTGTATGACTTCTTTATAAATTTTATGTATTAACCCTTAATCAGATGTATGGTTGGCAAATATGTTTTCCTATTCAACAGGTTGTCTTTTTGTTTTGTTGATGCTTTCTTCTGCTGTGGAAAAACTCGTTAGGTTTATGTACTCCCATTTGTTTCTTTTTCTTTTGTTTCCCATTCCCTGAAAAGATATATCAGAAAAAATATTACTAAGCAAGATGTCCACGATTTTACTGTCTATGTTTTCCTTTAGGATTTTTATGGCTATAAGTCTTACATTTAAGTCTTTAACCCATTTTGAGTTCATTTTTGTATATGGTGTAAGCAGGTGATCTAGTTTTATTTTTTTGCATTTATCAGGTGGTACATATTCTTACTTAAATAAAATATATTCTTTATATTTAAGCATACAAGTACATCAAGGCATACAGAAAAAGATTTAAAAATAATTACCTCCTGTTGCCGTTAATCTTTAAACATTATTATTTTCTGATTTTTATGTAAATCAAACTTAAGAAGAATTAAATAACCTTGAGTATTGAAAGTTAGAGTTAAAGTCTCCTGTAATTTGAGTAAAATTTTAAAAAATTTATTGAGATGAAACCCACATAATATGAATCATTTTAGCCCTGGTCAGGTGGCTCAGTTAGTTGGAATGTTGTCCCATACACCGAAAGGTTGTGGGTTCCATCTCCAGTCAGGGAGCCTGTGGGAGGCAACTGATCAATGTTTCTCTCTTACATCTATGTTTCTCTTCCTCTCTCTCTCGCTCTCCCTTCCGGTCTCTCTAAAATCAATAAAACATATCCTAGGGTGAGGATTTTAAAAAAATGAATCATTTTAAAGTGAACAATTCAGTGGTTCACAATTTTGTAAACCCATTATCATTATCTAGTTCCAAATTTTTTTATCATCCTTAAAGTAAACCCCCATATCCATTAAGCAGTTGCTTCTAAATTCCCCTCCCCCATCCCCTGGCAATCACTAATCTGGTTTCTGCCTCTATGGATTTGCCTATACTAGACAGTTCAGAAAAATGGAATCATACAGTACCCTATCTTTTTTATCTGCCTTCTTTCACTGAATGTTTTCAAGTTTCAACCCTATTGTGGCATGTATCGGTACTTCATTTCATTTTTATGACTGAATAATATTCCATTGCATGCATATACCACATTTATTAATTTATCTATTGATAAATATTTGGACCGTTTCCGCCTTTTGGCTATTGAGTTAGACTTCTAACAGTTCAATCAAGAGTCAAAACTCCTGTCCCGGCTGGTTTGGCTCAGGGGATTGAGCACTGGCCTGTGAACCAAAGGGTCTTCAGTTCAATTTCCCAATCAGGGCACATGCCTGGGTTGCCCCCCGAGTAAGGGGCACGTGAGAGGCAACCACACATTGATGTTTCTTTCCCTCTCTTTCTCTCTCCCTTCCCCTCTGTCTAAAAAAATTAAATAAATAAAATCTTTTTTAAAAAAGTCAAAACTCCTGTATATCTTCATCGCTTCCACCTTATAAGTTTAACTACCCTAAAAATGATTTTATCCACTTTAGGTATCTTGTGGCTCTGTTTCCTGAATTGTTCAGTCTTTCCCTATTTGAAAGTTCAAAGGATAATCTCTCATTTACTTTCCCCCACAATAGAAAAATTAATCAGCTCCCACAGAATAACTGTTCCTTCACTTTTTCTGCCTCCATGCTGGCCAGTTCTTACGTAAGTAGTGCACCTTTCAATCTGTGCTTTTGCTTTCTTTTTGCTTTTTACTCTTTTCCATCTGTAATTTGCCATCTATGCACTTCATCCTCTGTGAGCGACCTGACACGTCCCCTAAAATAGTGTGATATAAAATTCAGCTACACCTAAGCATAACTTAAAAAGACACAGTTAAACAGAATTGAATGTGAATCATGTTCCAGCTTTCCCCTCCTCTCATCCTCATCCCTGTTCCATCAGAGTTCACCACTCTTATGTTCAGCTTTTGGCTTGGTGGCAAAAGAGTACAATTTATTTACATAAACCAATTCCTATAGATCTTATTTTTCTGACATAACAGAATACCTCAATCCAAGTAAGCTGTTCATTTTTCTTTAATAGGAGCCAGCAGGATTGAGTCATGGTGAGAAACTCAAGTTTGTAGGATCAGGTTGCCCCAAGGTGCCCCTCAAATGACACTACATATGTCAGCAACTGGCTTCTCCAGATCTCAGATGGCCTATACTAGTAGCCAGTGTAAAAGCTACATCCTTCACATTTCTACTAAAGGTAAACTTATTTTTGGATGTTCCTCAACCATGGATTGCACTAAAATAAAGAAATATTGTTGTTTAGGGCTCTAAAATGAGAGGAGGTAATGTTGATTATCGCCTTTCACAGTGCTATTTTACCTAATATGTATTCTGAGCACATGCTTGCTAACCTGGGTGCAAACTTTTTTGGGGGTGGAAGAACTTGGTCTTTATTATTTTATACAAAACATCAAGATAAGTCATTATGGTAAAAATAGAGTATGTCTTAGAGTATTGTATACTTAGTTGATATTACATCATTATTTTAGTTTTAGTTATCATACAATAAAATTGGCTTTTTTGGTATAAAGCTCTATGAATTGTACTACATCTTTTAAATTATAAAGTATATATAAGGTGGGGGCACTGAGTCTTTTCAGGGCTTAGTGTCTCTAAAGGGCTTATTTCAGCCCTGTACATCAGAGATTTAGGGGTTAAAAGTAAGTATGGAAGGTAGAGAAAACTCAAGATATATCTCTACCGTCCTTAATATTCCATTAAAAAAACAGTTACAAATCAAGTATTTAACTGGAACTTCTTTTTTATTCCTTCTTGTGTTGCATGATAACTTATGGTTATAAACCCATTACATGTGCAACCAAAAAAGAAATAATTTTCATAACTTTTAAGAACAACTGGCTCTGAAATGTATAAGATTTCTTATTTGTCTTTAATCTGAGAAAACTTTGTAAAGGTTTTTGAAAACGTTGGAGGTGAAAAAGCAGTTTTGGCGATGTGATGATATCTTAACACAGGGTGTATCTTATTTGACACTTTGTATCTTAAGTGCTTATCACTTTATTTTTCAATTTCCACTTTAGCGTAGTGGTTTGCACAAAGGGCTATATTAATTGATTCTGTCTTTCAATGTCATTTTGATGTAGCACTTGAAATTAATGTTTACCAGAGTCCCATGTTTCATGTACCCTATAGCAAGTCTGTATTGAACAAAGAATATTTATTCTGAGGTGGAATTTGAATCTGTGCCTTCTACTTTGCAAAATTGAATTCCATTCAATTTCATAAATATTTATTAAGTATCTCTTATATACAAGACATTGTTATGCACTGTGGTGGAGGTAAAGAGGAACAAGTCGATGTGTTCCTAACCATAAGCATATTATACATCATTTATTTCATTTATCACATTTGTTGGTTCATGTGTGTTTTTCACCCCTTGCAGTAGGAACTATGCCAGAAAAGGCCTAAGTCTTTTTTATTTTGTGAAAAGTGAAATTTACCTTAAGTGCAGACCACAGGAGAACTCGATAGTGTTCCAGTTCTCTGCCTTCAGTGTTTCAGTTGTCATGTCTTCCTTTCTGTGGACATGGCCCAAGGCCCTTCACCAGTGGTTGGTGGGAAGTAGTCTACTCAGTTTTAAGTGCACTTGCCCATTCTGCAACTCTGGTCCTCCTTGTCCCGAAGCCTGTGGTTGGTATAGATGTGTCACTACATCATTGTTAACCTGGTGGCATTTCATTTCTTGGGCTCTCCAAAATAACGACTGGCCCAATGATGGGGTTTCTGGTACCCTGAGACTTTTCCTACTGTCTTGCTCTGACACTATTGCCTTGCTCTGTGTCAAAGCATATTTGTAAGTAACCTCCCAGGGACTGTGGTAAAAGCCTCCTCTTCTCTTCCTCCAAAAGGGTAATGACATACTTGAATATACTTGTAACACAATTTAGAACTTAGAGTTCTCAAATCACCACATTATTCCAGGAATAGCTTTCATTTTGTTTTTTCCTCTCAGAGAAAAACTGAAAAGTGAAATACATGAAACTATATCACTGTATGTTGCTTTGTTGTGAAAAAATACTGATTTGCCACTTAAAATTTTCCCTTCCTTAGTGCCCATAGACTTTGCTAGCATTTATTTAGATTCCATTGTTATAAAGAAGCTTCCCCCTGCCACTTTTATTTGAAAACATATAAAACCTGTAACTTATTGAAAAATATGGAGAGTACTTTATTTTTGTTGTAGACATTATAAAACTAAATAACCAAGACTAACATTAGTTGGAACTTTACTTTAGAATATGTCCATGAAGAATGAAGAAAGCCAGATTAATTTTTTTGACTTTCCTCTAGCTTCTTACATCAAAGATCCTTTGACACAAGCAAGTTATAGCTTTTGAATTACTTATTGCAGCAAGGCTCCATCTGGAAACTTTGCATACTCAGAATGGAGATTTTGCCCCAATTCCTGTCTTCTATCTGTTTTTCCAGTTATTTCAGCCAGTATTTTACTTCATTTGGATTCCTTATCTTTTAAACCACATTATTTGGGAGGATGAGCTATGGGTTGAATCAGACTGATTGTCAATTCTGATTTGGGAAGAATGTTTATGAAACTCAACAGTGCTACAGCTCATTGCACAGTATTCCAAGAAATATCACTGCTATGATTTTCAAAGTTTTCAAAGCCTTACTAAGAATGTTGAACAGCAAATGTGTTTCAGCCATATTATTTCACAGCAAATCTCCTAAGAGATTGGTAGACCCCACAAAGCTGACTTTGGCTATGCTAAAGTTTGTTTAAGTAAAATAATAGTATAAAGGCAGCTAACTATAGAATAGACCCCACATATCTTTGTTATAATTCAAAGTCTACATTAACCCCAAATTCAAAATTTGGCCAACTTTTCAACCTAGGGTGCCACAATGCTAACTTCCATTATTTTGAAAAAGGAATAAGCATGGGCAAGGTGCATAAAGAGGACTCTTTCTGCTCAAAAATTTTCTCCCTGGCAATCTACAGATGGAGTAAATATGACCATCTTTTAAAATAAAATATCCCATGAATAGGTTAAATACGGTGTCTTTGATTTTAGGCAGCAAGTAGGTTGCAGGGGTTGGGACACTTTTTCTATAAAGATGCAGATGATAAATATTTTAGTCTTTGTGGCCCATATAGTCTCTATCACAACTATTCAGTTCTGCTTTTTGTACTGCAAAAGCAGCCATAACAACACATAGCTCAATGGCCATGGCTTTGTTCCAAGAAAACTTTATTTATAAAAACACAGCAGGGGTCCATGACCCTGAATGGGGTCCATGTGCTGTAGATTGCTAGCCCTTAGATTATAACATTTAATTAGAGTAGGGCATAGGTTTCTCTTTTTTTTCATTGAATGAATCGAGAAACATTTATTACACTGGCAGCAGTGAGAACTTGGAATTTGAAAACTGGAAGAGATCTTTACTGTAGAACATAGGTTTCTTACCAAAATTATTTCAACACAGTCAAAGGATGTCATTAAATTATTGGACAACTGAGAGAACACCTTGAGGTAAGGTGACTACTTTATAATTTTGCCATTGACTAGTGTTTTCATTCTAGTAAAACTCAACTCATTTGTAGCTTTTGAACTTAAGCTGATATATTTTGGCTTAAAGGGTAGGAACTGCTGATATTCATTTTTCATTGACTTCATTCTCAAAATTCTCTTTGAAATAGCAAGACCTAGCACTTTATACAACATTAGAATTTCTAGATATCTTCTTTATAGCAAATTTCATAAAGCAACTTTTTATTGATCATGAAAAGCATTTCTATAGAAGCAATTTATTTACTTCTATTTTCTATTGAATTTTGCAATTACAGTTGACATTCCATGTTATTTTATCCTAGTTTCAGGTGTACATCATAGTGGTTAAACAATCATATACTTTACATAGTGATTCCCCTCGATATTTCCAGTATCCACCTGGCATTATATGTAGTTGTTACAATATTATTGACTATATTCCTTGTGCTGTACTTTACATCCCTGTGACTATTTTGTGACTACCGATTTGTACTTCTTTCTTGATTAGGAAAAGTTGATTGTTTTAATATTAAGTATTTGTAAGATAGCAAAAAATTAAAATTAAAAATAGATGAATTTATAACAAAGATCATTTTATATTTATTACAGATGAAAATAAACCTATATGGATAGTATTAAACTATCTCTGTCTTCCTAAATAGTTAAGAATTGGAAATAATCCTGCTAATTATTCTCATTGTCTAGCAATTATTCACATTTATGTACATATATATATTTAAATATTTTATTTAATTTTAGAGAGAGGAAAAGGGAGGGAGAAAGAAAGGAGGAGAAACATCAATGTGTAAGAGATACATCGATGTGTTACCTTTCGCACACCCCCACCTAGGGACCTGGCCCAAAACCCAGGCATGTGCCCTGACAGGGAATCAAACTGCAACCTTTCGGTCCACAGGCTGGGACTCAATCCACTGAACCACACCTACCAGGGCATGTTTTTGTATATTTTTGAGGTTTTATTTTTTTATTTTTATTTTTCAGTTACAGTTGGCATGTGGTATTATTTTGCATTAGTTTCAGGTATACAGCCTAATGGTTAGACAATCATATATTTTACAAAGAGTTTCCCCCAATATTTAAAACACCCACCTGGCCCCATACATAGTTATTACAATATTATTGACTATATTCCCTGTGCTGTACTTTGCATACCCGTGACTATTTTGTAACTACAAATGTGTGCCTCTTAATCCCTTCACATTTTTTACCTGGCCTCCCAACCTATCCTCTCATTAGGCGACCCTCAGTTTGTTTTCTGCATCTATGAGACTGTTTCTGTTTTGTTTGTTCACTTGTTGTGTGATTTATTTTTCAATTGAATTTTGCTTTTTATTGTTATTCTATTATAGTTGTCCCAATTTTTCCCCTTTTGCCCTCCTCCATCCAACCCACCCGCTGCTCCCACAGTCAATCCCCACATCATTGTCCACGTCCATGGTTCATTCATACATTCATATACCTCCTTTTCTGGTCCCATATAAATTTTAGGTTATTTGTTCCAGTTTTGTGAAATACTGGTATCTTGAAAGGAATTCTGTTGAACTTATAGATTGCTTTTGGTAGCATGGACATTTAAGGAAAAATTTTATGTTCTGTTCCTTTTTTTGGGTATATTTTATTGATTATGCTATTACAGTTGTCTCATTTTTTTCTCCCCTTTCTCTCCTCTGCCCTGCACCCCATCCCATCATCCCCACACCCCTTAGTTCATGCTTATGGGTTGTACATATCAGTTCTTTGACTTCTCAATTTCCTATACTATTCTTAGCCTCTCCCTGTCTATTTTTTCGGTCAACATTTTCCCTCCACCACTTTCCCCAGCCCCACCCCTCCCCACCTCCCACCCTCCATCCTTCCCCCATTTGGCTTTGTTGATGGGTCCTTTCTGCGTTTTCCTTGATGACCCTTACCCTCCTTCTCCCCTGTTATCCCCCCTC